>CM076578.1:1049171030-1049386225 GCA_034641835.2 Pinus albicaulis | reverse complement strand
ATGGGGTTTCTTCGGATTTCCCACCTATTTCTGAAAACTTGATGTAGTTCGGGGATATCATGGATGCTGTTTGGAGCTAGGCTTTTGAACCATGCTTTGGGTTCACCACCAAGACTTTGGGCAAATATTCTCATTCTGACAGTCTCGTCTTGTACCTCTAGGTATTCATAAGCATCAGTCATTCTACTTATATGCTGTTGAGGTGTGGTGGTGTCTTCTCCAGTAAAGTGTGGGATTTTGTCTTGATATTTGTTTGGGAGAGGAGCCAAGGGTGGTGGTAACACCAAAGGTGCGTACCAGGCTGCCATGACTGGAGCTAATGGATGTTGTGCAAGATGAGGACTGGTAAGCTAAAATGAAGTGGTTTGAACAGTGGTGGTTTGACCAGGTGTGGCGGATGAACTTGGACTAGTGATTTGGTTTTGAGCAGATCTGGGATGATAGGAGCCAAACTGATAGAGAAGCTGGAAATCAGGAGGAGTGGTGGGTGAAGCTTCTCTAATAGTACTCTGTGGTGGGTCTAGGGGTTCAAGATCGTCAAAGTTTACCTTACTATATGATTTGCTTCTGGGAAGAGCTTGTGATGACTCTAGTTCAAAAGGTGAATCTAGTAGGATAGTGCGATGTTTAGGTACAGATCTTGCTCTACGGATGGATCTACCAGTAGCTAGATGGTCAGTTTCAGAAGCTTGCCACAGAATCTTCTCTGGGTCATCTACTATGATAGGGGGATTTGGGTCTGGATGAGCTCTGGTATTGATTCTTCATGAAGCCAGATTTTAGATCCAGAGTTTAAAGAGAATGGTATTGGTGAATGTTCTGGATGAATGGTTTTTCTAAAGTTTTACAAAGGTGAAGGATGGTCAAAATAAAAGGGATGGATTAGTGGAGTCGCCAGGTGGAACTGGGTTGTTTTTGTGAAGATAGCTATGGTCCACCACCAGTAACTAATCTGAGAATGTTTTTGGATTTTCTGAGTTTTATGTGCAGCCTATGGTTTGTTAAAGTATCCTAGACTTGTTTCAACACTTTGCTAGGGTGATGAGAACAAAGAGAGTTTACTCTAAAAAATGATTCTATGGACTGCTTGCTTGTTTATGGTACCTAAAGGACCAAAGAGTCTATAAGAGTTTTGCTAGACTATCATGTACTCAGTGTCTTACCATCTCCCGCTATGTTAGTGAGTGATGGGATAGGTCTATCGGATAGTAGCCTAGAATTTTGTAAAATAGTAAGGCTCACTAGAAGTTAGTGGAGTCGCCAGGTGGAATGTCGATTGTTTTGAGGTATATGTGTATGGTCCACCACCAATACTATCAAAAACCAATCTAAGGGAGTTTTTTGTGGTTTTTTCTGAGTTTATGTGCAGCCTAGGATGTAAGAGTGTTATAAACCTGATTCATCACTTTGCTAAGATGGTGAAACAGAGAGTTTACACTAAATGATTCTAGAGGCTGATGGTTTAAGTTAAAAGTTGAAGGACTAAGGAGCCTATAAAAGTTTGCTAGACTGTCATGTACTCAATAATTCCCACCGTGATCGCCATTATGTTAGTGAGCGGTGGGATAAGTCAATCAGGTAGTAATCTCAAAAAGTCTCTAAAGATGAGGGAAACTAAGTTTTTTTTTAATCACTCAGAGTCCCACCGTGATCGCCATTATGTTAGTGTGGCGATGAGGTGGTTAAATCGGATGGAATTCTAAAATTTGGCAAGGTAGTAAGGCCTACTGGAGGCTAGTGGAGTCGCCAGGTGGATTTTTAGTTGTTTTGAGGTATATGTGTATGGTCCACCACCAGTACTTGACAAAAACCAATCTAAGGGTGTCTTTTTGGGGTTTTTCTGAGTTTTATGTACCTACAAGGTTTGGAAGAGTTTTCCTATAACTGACTCATCATTTTGCTAGGATGGTGAGACAACCAGATTCTACTCTTCTAAGTTTGACTGAGATTTTGAGAGTTCCTAAGGGATACCTAGGATGTTTTGACTCAATGTCCCACCGTGATCGCCATTATGTTAGGGAGCGGTGGGATAAGTCAATCAAACAGTATTCTTAAAAATAAGGGACTTATAGAGTTCTAAGGTGTCCTTAGATTGTCACTAACTCAAAGTCCCACCGTGATCGCCATTATGTTAGAGAGCGGTGGGATAAGTCAATCAAACAGTATTCTTAAAAATAAGGGACTTCTAGAGTTCTAAGGTGTCCTTAGATTGTCACTAACTCAAAGTCCCACCGTGATCGCCATTATGTTAGTGTCCCGTGATTTGGCCGATTGGCTAGCCAAATGACGATGTAACATCAAACCAAGCTTTGGAGCCCAAGGACCTAGCCTTCCTGGACTCAGAGAGGGCTCTCTCTATTATATGCAAAAGATGTCGGTGTGTTTACTTGCGGTGTTTTGATATTAGGCTAGTTATGAAGTATGTTTTTAGTTTTTTGGTCTTTTAAGTTTGTGAGGAATGAAACTGATCAAATACATAAACTGGATAACAAGATGTAGATAAATTGGGCTATGGGGTCAAACAGGTCAAGGAAGCTATGAGGTGATGATGTAAAGCTGCTGTAGGGCCGATTTGATTCACGGTAGAAGGGATCTCCGGGCAAAATGGATTAAGTGGACAACAAGTTGGTGAAAGACAAGGGATTTCAAGTGTAACTAGTTAATAGCAGACAATAAACATGTAATAGCAAACCATTAATCATGCTAAGTATAACTATAAGCTAATTAACACATAGAAATCAAACATTCCAGCCATACATAGAGGTATCAGACCCTCTAACTTCGGGAAAAGGCTATCAGACTTTGGGGAAAATACATGAGACAAACTAACAACTCATAAACTATGCCGGAACGCCTAAACATAGTCTCTAAGTCATTGGGCACTTGGACAAATAAGTTTTCATAGTTTTAGGCAAAGGGCTAGATCGTGACTAGGCCTCCTTGGTTCAACAAAATGATCAACAAATCAGTCAAAGAGAAAGTTTTATGGACAGAACTATGGGCAGCTGATAGGTAGGTAGGGCAAACCATACATCCTACTCAACATACATGGAACTGATGAATAAAACTTAGCAACAACACCCTAGGTTACTAAAGAGCAGCTAAGAATTCTTTAGCATAACTAAGGGAGAAGAAAACATCAAGCTATGAAGATTCAGGGATTTTGAGGTGCCTCCATTGGCATATCTCAAAATCAATCTTTACTGATCTATAGCAGCAAGAAATATGAATTATGAGTGAAAACTAGAAGACAAAACACATTAAGAAGCACTATACCATTCTACCATGTCAAGGAATCCATCAACAATCCTTCATCATTCTTCAAAAGCATCCAAGAGGCAGTCCAAAAATCATAACTCAAGTGTATTCTTCAAAGCTCATATGACCAATGTATTAATTCTTCTCTCAAGTTCAGCCTCCGATTTACAATGAGAACCATGGAATAAATAGGCTTGAGGAAGGAAAACCTCATGGAGCAACTAGCTATCCCATTGGCCAAGTCAAAATATCTAAACTTGTCCTTGAGGCTTTGCAAAGCCCAAGGCACAAAATATCCCATAAAATATCTAAAAACTGCTAAAAATGGAAATTATATTGAATTTACATCATTTCCCAAGTATAAAAATAGCTAAACGCACATTTGGGAAAAGCTGATTTTTGAGGTTCAAAAATTACAAAAATACTTCATATTTATGTCTAAAAAAGGTCCCCTGACTTGCTGGAGGCAACTGGCAGCCTTCCCGATGTCGAAATGAGGTTCATGATGGCTCATTGGAAATCCCTCTGTGTCTACTTTCCGGCGCAACTGAAACCATCTCAATCTGAGGCCTGGAAGTCATCCAAAACTATACCTGTGTGTAAAAAACCAGGAAATAGCAGACTGCTGATATGGCGGGCAGAATGTGCAAAAAGAGGGCATTTTTCGCCAATTTGAGGGGGCGAATGATCTCCGAATGCTCTGAAAATCGCTGGGGACCTGCTCATAGAATTATGGGCATCCTAATAGGTATCATTCTCTTCCTCCCCGACATAAAACCTCAAACTGAAATGGCGAGTATGAGTTTCGACCAAAACAAAAAAATGCCAAAAACAAAAAAGTTTAGAAATAGGCCCAAAATGGGCGTGTGAAGCCCTCAAGGTCTTTTGTGACGGAAGCCAAAATATGAAGTCTCTTTGAAGTGTCTTTCTCACTTTGTTACGGTGGTTCCCTTTAGCCTCCTTTAGCTTCTCTTGGGCAGCCTTGTCTCATGTTTGGCATTACGCTTTGTTGAAAGTCATGGCCCCTTGCCTAGAGAAGCGAGTCACTTATCTTTAGAATACCCTTCGCGATCCATGTTTTGTATTTTCTTGCCACTCATCGGGAAAGTATGATGTATCATCTCTTCAGTTTGCCCTTGCCCATCAACATCATGTTGCACTCACATCTCAATTTCTGCTCATTGCATTGTTCAAGGTATGCCTTATGTCATAACTGTTCAAAACATATTTCTATAAATCTCTTCATTCTTCTCATCTTTTTATTCATACTCATACCCTTCTTCAAACCAAGATCGCTCTCGGCTTGTCAACTCAACGCTTGATTAAGACAAAATTAGTTTAGATATTAATGTCTGATGTCTCCTTTGGCATAAGACTATCTCTTCAAAATCTTGCCTTCTCATGCTTTGAATATCAATGCATCAATGTTCTTAATAGAAATACGGTCAATAAAGACAAACACGTTAAAGGACTTTCTTGTGTTAGTGATAAAGTACCTATGATTAGTGTTTTGAGTAATGAAATGACCTTGTATTCAAGCAAAGGCAAAAACCACAATCTCCTTAAATTCAAAACCACTTTCTTCTTGGCATGCCTTCAACAAGTATATTAAAATAAACTATGAAACTTGATCAGTCAAGACATCTACTGAGTCATGATTCGCATTTCTCGAAATGGTAGCGAGTGTAAGTAATGTTTGGTGAGAGCTTAACAATCGTATGAGTGTAAACAATGAAGACTCTTCTTCCAATCAAAACAACTGTGCCTTTTGGTATGCTTTGATCCAATCAATTCATCATCATAAACCTTTTTGATCAACCAAAGTGTGGAGATAGTCAAAAGGGAATTTTCTGTGGAAGGACACTGCCGAAACACTGATGTTTGAAATACGACTATGACACACACCTTTGAGGAAGGAAAACAAAAACCTTGAAGTTCAAGACTACTCTCTGTTGACCAGCAACCAATTTAACACCATAAATATAGTCAACCACGGTGCATACGGTCAAGGTCACTATGTAAAGGGCAAGGTAATACAGAGCTTATTACTGTGTTCGTTAGCTCATGGAGCCTGTAGAGTTAAGCCACAATAAACTCCTCTTTACTTAGGAAACACTACCCTCTTTGCTCTAGCTACCTGTTTCTCTCTGTTAGGTTTGGCAACAAAAAGCATTTCTTTGATCTTGTGTTTGCAAAGTGACCTCTTTGTTTGCCCTTTCCAAACAATGCTTCTTTCACACGGATTTTTACACATGCTGCCAAATGGTAATGAAAGTTGCACATACTTGCAAGCATTTTGTGATCAAAAGGCAGCATTGGTAATGCCTACTCTTTTTACTTACCGAGAGGAGATTGTTTTTAAAATGGCAAACATTTGCATCATGATTTCTGCTTTTCGAAGATAGACCCATTGTTTCAACTTTCAAAACCTTGCTCCTCCTTTCAATGTTGATTGAGGCAGTTTAATGGACTTTTCTCATTAATAAAGCACAACACCCTTTCAACAAACTACTTTAACATATACCATGAGACCCTCACCCCTTTTCTACAATTATTTAACTTTTAAAGAAAACACACAACATAACCCTTTTTAGAATTGTGAAAACATCAAGGAGAGAAGTCATGAATACTTGGATTTGATGAAAAACCTTGTAGTTTGGGAGTTGAGCACCTTTGAAAAACCTTTGGAGTGTTGCGGAGGTAATAAAAGACGATACTTGTATTGAGATAAGTCAAAACTAATTTCTTCCAATCAAACAACACTCCCTTTTGGTGGCATGTTTTTCAGCAGCAATTACACTACCTGCAACAGGTCAGCAAGAGGTAAAACGCAGTCCAAGGTTCAAGGAGTAAATAGATGATAGTTTATTTTTCTTACCATTAGATCATAGAGAAATGGACTTTTGTCGACAATAAACACTAACTACTTAGAACAACACCTTCCTCAACTTCTCTTGTTTTTCCTTATACTAGACCTTGATAATCAGCCGGGTGGTGATTTGCAGCTTCATACACTATATTTGCTTTAGGGGTAAAGGGGAAAAAACTGGTGTTTTTCCTCCTCTTATCAAACAGAGAGATCCTTTGGCCTGACAAAAATATTCATATCATGATCACTTCCCTTTATTTGTAAACAAACCCACCCTTTCTTGTTCCATAGTGGATGCACTTTAGAGCTAAAGAAGCTCATGTGAAAGCTCATGGAATGACCACTGTTTTTGAAGATTGACTTACTATTTCATGCCTTTTTTTAAAACCCTATGCTCTTTCCCTCAATTGCAGTTTTGAGGGCAGCTGTATGGCATTTTCTTACCAACAAACTCATCAACTTAACAGCTTGAATTCAACAAGGAAGTAAACAAAATACCTTGTAGAACGATGGCAGCCCTTGTTTGATTGTTTGAGAAGCCCTAAAAATATTTTTTAAAGGATTTTAAGTAAATTTTACAGGCTGCTACAGGCACGTCGCGCCTTAGTTATGGCCCTTTGTATTTTTCGCTCCAGGCACGTCGCGCCCTTTTCCAGGCAAGTCGCGCAAGTTTGCAGTTCATTTTGAAGGCCTTCCCGGTGTCGGAATTGGGCGCGAGATGGCTCGTTGGAAAGATGTGGAAGTCTACTTTCCAGAAAAACTTGAATTTTGTCATTTGGTGTCCATTTGATCCTTCAAAAATTGATTTTCCCAACACTGGTCAAAACTGGTAAATCCTGGTGCAGAAATGCATCGAGCTGTTTGTAGACCATTTTTGAATGCCTTCCCGGTGTCGAAATTGGGCGCGAGATGGCTCGTTGGAAAGATGTGGAAGTCTGATTTCCAGAAAAATTTTAAATTTTTCATTTGGTGTCCATTTGAGCCTTCAAAAACTGACTGTCCCATCACTGGTAAAAAATAGTGTATGCTGGTGCAGAAAAACATAGCGTTGATTGCAGGCTACTTTTGGATGCCTTCCTTTTGTCGGAATTTGGCCCGAGATGGCTCATCCGAAATCTATGGAAGTCTGTTTTCCATAGAAACTTGAATTGTTTAATTTGGAGTCCAATTGGCTGTTCAAAATCTGACTGTCCCATCACTGGTCAAAATGATGAATCCTAGTGCAGAAGTTCTCCCGTGACATCTGTATTTTTCATGTTCCTCACAAACCATGATACCTGTGCAGAAACTGAAGGAGGTTTTTAATTTTTAACCTATGAGGGACAAAAACCTCTCTCAATTTTGTAAATTTCATCTCGTTTTGATCAGAAACTCATTTTGAAACAAACTGCCCGGGTGCTCCTTAACCCTAATTTCACTGTGGCAGAGGTATGATGATTCAACAGCCAAGCAAATTTTACTATCCTTTGGTATTTGTTGAGATGAAATATTTGAGCCTCTTTTTTAATTTGTGCATTTCCCCTACTTGCAATTAGCATTCCATGTTTTCTTTCATCCATCTGTCTATACCGAAGCTTCTTAACTGCACACCTCTATAAATACTTATTGAGGTATCTTGAATTTGTTAAATTGTTTCTTTGGAAAACCAAATGTACTTTGCTTTCTTTTCCACTGTGATGGGTTGTTTGAAGGCATTCTCTTATGAGCAGGAGGATGAGTGTCCTTTACTTTGTTTATGAAGGATAGCCTTTTGACAAATGCTTGGCTTCCTTTTGACGAATCAGTTTTCAACAACACCTAAATGCCTTGCCCTCTACCTGCTCATAAATGGAGGCTCTTCATCCCAGATGGAATTATCTGAAGTTTTTGACAACTATATTGACACATCGTAAACTCTCTGAGTGATGAGTAAATAAACCCTTGAAAAAACATCGAATCACCAGCATCTTTACTGCAAGTATCTTCCAATATTTGAAAAACCCTAATACAGTATGCTGTCTCCACATTTATTCCTAAAGGGTATTTGAGGATGTTATCATTTGACTTGTTCATCTCCTTGTACATTTACTTGACAAAATCTTCTTGACTATGAGAAGAGTCGGTGCTTTTACAGAAAAACCAAAGGGCTTTCAGCCACTTTTGTGTAATAGCATTTGGTTAACAACATCAATTTCCCTTTGATCTTGGACAAACAAGCTTCTTATGATTAGGATGTTCTTTGATATGAGGCCTTCTAAAGCTTCAACAATTCACATGATTTGCAAGTTTGAAATGAGCTCCTTTATCAGACCAAACTCCCCTTTCCTTTGAGCCAACATATTTCCACTATATTCCTGTTATGATCATCAGTCACATTCATAAAACCTGGAGTCCCTGTTTCATTTGTTTCAGTTCAAGTCAAACCTGGATCTTTGCAATCATCTAAGTCAATATTGGCCAGCGCCCTCTGCTTGTGGATGAAGGAGGCGCCCTAACCCTCTGCTTGTAAATGAAGGAGGTTCTGGGCCTTTACAATTTACCCGGTTCTTGGGAGGCAATTAGTGATAACTCTTCACAGCTGATTTTCCTCTGGAAAAGTACGCCGTCAGAGATGAAGTAGCACTACATTTTACTTTGAACTGCAACATCAAATGTCAAGTTACATTTAGAGCATTTGTTCCTCTAGCTGTAGACCAAGCATTTGCCATGAGATGAAATTGTCTTGCTGCCTTTGTAAGAAAACATAGAACAACATGAAAAATAGTCGGCAAGTGGGTCAATCTTGATCTTGAATCTAAGGGGTGTAGTGGTAGCGACTTAGAGTTTGTTTATCAAACTAATTTACGAAGTAAATTGATCATAGTTGATGCATTGATGTCGACTTTGGCTTTTTGATGATTCCCAAGGGTGAAATGTCTTAAAGCGCCACTTCCTAACATAGGGGAGACTTTTGAAACAGATGTGGATTTGCCTTTTAAAGCTGATGGTCAGACCAATAAGGCTGAAGCTAGATAGGATTGTGACCATGAGGTTTTGATTTCGCCAGGGGTGGATTGAATGAGTAGAAGGGCAGAAAAAGTTTTGGGAGGGTTTTCTGGATGACATATTGACATAAGGAAATCAGTTTCTAGAAAACTCAGCTGTAGATATAGTCATCACTAACAATGTAAAAAATACTGATGGCTAACACTCACAAGAATCCTCCTATATTCAACTAATTATCTCACATTGTCTCAAATATAATTGGCCCAATACTCAGCCAATTCACTACCTCTAGATAGCCTGCCTTTCTCACGCAGTTCCTGATCATTGCAATCCTTAATCACAAAGAATTTCGGCCTTCCTCAACTACGCTCAGTATCATGGGAATCATGTGGTGTCTTAACTACACCTGGGTAGCTTGGTAATATCACAACTGATAGTTACACTTCCCTTTCACCTTGTCTCAACTGGGTCTCCATTGGATCTGACATGCATGCAACTAATAATAGTAAATCCTTAGTTGCGTGTGAGATCACTGATTGTGAATTAATTAATATTTAGTTCACTTTATCTCTCACTAGTGTATCAAACAGTTACAACTAGCACAACTAAGTTTAACTCACTTAACTAAGTTAAACTGATTACAACCTGCATTAGCTAATGCACCATTGCACTTCGAACTCTGTTACAAATAGAATTACTCTCCATGCCTCACCAACTACCTCTAACTCGAAATCCACTAGCTAACTGAGTTTATCACTCTTAATTAACTATTACAAGTTATCATTGAGAATAGATTACAGTTTATTGTCCATCTTAATTAACGGATAACTAAAATAGACATGCACCAATTTTAGCCCACACCTGTGTAGGTACTGCTTGGACCTCATGATCCCACACTTAGTGTAGGTGCTACTTGGACCTCCTGGTCCCCACCCGGTCCTACACTTAGTGTAGGTGCTTTCATGTTGTTTCTGGATGCCAATTTCACTGTTTCTTGTTGCAAAATTCGACACTTTCTTGTACTAATAGTAAATATATATACAATTTGATTCCTCTTCACTGGTTCATAGCAACGCATGCCTTTAACGATCAATGCTTGAGTTTATTGCATGAATGTTTCTAAGTTGATTAAAAGATAAATCAAGTTATAAATCAGACTTACATTGTAAATGATTGGGAATGGGTTTGATTTAATTGTTGTTGTTTAGTTCTATATCTTTTCTTGATCTACATCAGTAATATAAGTGTTGTAGAGGGATGAGTTATCTACTCCATAGCCTTTGCTGCTAAGTTATGAGAGAGAAAAGAGAGATTTGGAACTTTGTGTGGCTTTTATGCACTGAAGTATCAACTTGAATATATTTTTCATTGCACCTCGCAAGTTTACGATTACCCTTGATTAATAATTTATGTGTGTCAAGTTATAATTTCATAATTTTCCCAAAAATTTTGGCCCCATTTCTAGGGAGGTGTTAAGGGATGATAATAAAAGTGTTTTAGTATGATTTATTTTCATTTAATTTTTTCAATATAGGAGGAGTCAAATTTGTAAGACATGGGGTAAGACCTATGCACTTGAGGAGATCAGAATTCGCCAAAGACACGTCCTGATTGTTTGGTAAGTAGAAGTTTTGAATTTTCTGCATAATGTATGAATAGAAATAAGGGAAAAAATACTAAGACCATATTTTCAAATTCTTCTAATGGTGGTGTGAGAACCATCTCGTCCACTAATAAGTTGGCAGGGAAATTTGAATCTTCAGTTTCTTCTCATCAAGAATCTCCTCTTACTGAGGGGACAACATTTTTCTTAGTGGTCAGCCTGAATAGGAATTCCTCGCCAATCCTATTTGAGAACCAGAGTTCCAGATAATTGAATCTGAAGGATATGAAGTTCACAAGGGTCCCACTCTCTTCTAGAATGATATGGTTCATCTAGAGGGTATTGGTACTACTATAGATCGAGACTATCATGAGAGGGAAGAGGAACTAGTTACATTTGAATTTCCTATCAGAGAATCTAGTGGAGCCAGTCAGATGAAAATCATTCCTCCCTCAATCTTGCCTAATTTTCATGGTACCTCTAGTCAAAATCACGATGCATTCTTATTTTAGTTCGATGTATTGTGCAAGACCTATGATTATTCTTCAAGTTCTCAAAATTTTAAGTTGTTTCCTGCCACATTAAAATATGTAGCCCTCAGGTGGTTTATGGGATTGAGTGCAAACTCCATTGCAACATGGGATGCAATGAAGAAGGTATTCTTAAAAAAGTATCCAGATCACTGTAAAACTAAGGAAATTAGAGAAGAAATATTTGGCATGACCCAGAAGGAGGGGGAAATCCTAGAGGACCTCGTGGAAATATTCCAGTGCAATTTTCAAAGATCCAAGATGAACCAACTGAGAAAAGAAACCAAGAGAATTTTTTTGCTAAGGGTAATAAGACTAGAATTTCTGGAATTTTTGAACTTGATTGGAGTAGGTGATATATCAAAATTGAGTTATGATGATGTGTGCGAGTTGTGTCGATGATATTCGAGGGGAAATTCTAAGGTTGGGTGAGGATCAAGAGATACTTCTTCTAGGTTCATCAAACCAGTTTTCGAGGCTGGAGCAACCAGAGCTAAAATGGGTAACTTATTTGAAAATTTTAAAAGAAACATTATTAGCACTTTGTCCTCACAATTGGATTTTTTTCAGGCTAATAATAAGTAGGAGTAATTGGAAAAATCCCTTGCTGTGTTCTGCTCCAAGTGTAGGAAGAAACATCCCTTGAAGGAGTGTCCTGTAGACATCATAGAGGTATGTCAACTCTATAAAGCTGATCATTCTCCTAATAAATGTCCTTCTCTTCCAATGGTTAAAGCAACATACTTAGCAGATCAAGAAGTTTTCAATTCACTTTACGCAATGGCACCTCAAAGGCCATGGCCCCCAAGTCCAACAAGTATGTCACAACAACATTTTAAATTTCCTTATGCCCAAAATCATATGTGGAATTTTCTAATACCCTGGCAACCGTGGCCTTTGCAACAACCTTGGGAGGGTGTTACACAACATTTTGTCACCGTCCCTGCATTCACTATTCCGAATACTAGAGGACTATCAGAGTGACCCCTGTGTAATGTCACACATCATGATGAATTTCATTGCATCCCTTAACTTTCCAGGAACAAAATCTCTGTGGACCATTCCTGTAGTAGACCCTTAAAAACATGCAGTTTTGGGTCGGTGTTGTTGTTTAGTTATGTCCTCGCGCCGATGGCCAGATTTACACTAGGCCTCGTGCCATGGTCGCTCTGTCTATGAAGATCCCTCACGTCGAGTTCCTTTTGGAAGGTTTTTTAATATGTAAATGAAGCTTCTAAGATCTAACAACTTCGTGAGTGGAGTCATGGATTTTTTTTCAACTAGATGTGGTTGATTTTCTCCCTTTGGCCTTCTATTTCCTACAAAAATGCAACTTCCCAAAGGGATAGACCTTTCCTCCACCATATGTGGATCCCAAAGCTCTTCCTTCACTACTATAAATTCCTCTTCATCCCATTGATTTTGCTAGCTAGAATAGACCAAGAGCTGATAACAGAGAATAGTTCGTAGCTGTGACAGAGAGTTTGAGCCTTTCACCTCTTTGATATGAATGAATGAACGAATGCTTTGAGACATGCCCGACTGAACCTGTCAAAGGATGTCTACAACATCAAGGTGCAGGTTGTAAAATCCCTTTTATATATTAATATGACATGACTGATTTCTATTTCCATCTTTGTCTCTGTTAATGTTCAAAGTTTCTGACTCTCCTTAACTAGTTGGATAGTCGTAAATGAATATGTATGCTCGTATGCTTTTACTGTTTGCTTTCTCTTTGTGTAGGTGTGTCACTATCACTACTAACGGAGCGCAAGGCTTGAAGGACAAAGATCGAGGGATCACTGCAATGTACTGCATCAAGAGCATTGGATTGAGGTAGGACATATATTCCAATCCACATTTCGTTTATGAACTAGGAATTTAGAAACCAACATGTTCCCTTATTGCTAGACCCACCCTAGGGATAGAGGGATTGCCTCTGTCTGCAGAGGGGATTTTCCTACACAACAAGTTGGGGACTCTATTGGGGATGTCAATGCTTGTTGTCTCTTATTGTTCGTTTTGAATTTTTTATTGGCTGTCCAACTTTGGCCAAATTGTCATCTCTCTACTTTTTTTGGTTTGTTTGACTGCTTCTAGCCATTTAGCCTTTTTCTAGATTGATAAGCCTGGTTTTTCTCAGCAAGCCCTTTGTTTTTCCTTTCTTTTCTTGCTCGACACTGCTGATTGACTGACTGTCATGCCCATCAGTGCGAGTTGTCTTTCACACAGGTGCAATTTTTCCTACTCGACGCTGAATACTGCTAAACAGTTGCGCCAATTCCTGTAGAAGTGAATTTTGGGCCTTTCCCATTGAGTTTCAAGGGTGTCTTGTCCTTTAGATTGGTTTTTCTTCTTGGATTGATCCATCTAGCTATTTTTTCTTGACTTGGTTGTCTCATTCATTTTAGTTTGTGTTATCTATCATTCGAATAGTGTGGCTTATCCATCTTAGGGTTTCTAGGGGTGTCGAACCATTCTCTTGGTTGCATGTTCGTTGGCTATCTGATATGTCTATGATAAGTAGGATTGTCAAGCTTTCGTTCTATGCTTGTTTGATTGTCCCTCCATCGCCCTGGGCATAGATCACATTGCTCGTTGAGTCGAACTAAAAGCCCTTTATTTTGTGTAAAGATATGCATGCCTAGTTTTGAGTGCGTGTTTACGTTTTTCTTGGAGTTGATAACTTCATGTGTTGATGATTTCGTTCGAAGCTACTCGAAGCTAGTGTTTTTCTTTTTAGTGTAGAATTGCGTTTTTGCTTCTCACTTATATAAAAGAACAAAAATTGTCATTCTTCCTTCTCATTCGGAAATGAAAAGTGATCTTTTGCGTTAATAAGTTCTCTTTTTCATTGGAAAGTGAAAGACAAAAGAAAATATTTTCATTTTTTGCTTTGGCTGTCTTAGTAGCATAAGGGAAAGTGTCATTCTTGCATTTGTTTAACTCTTGCTTTGTTGTGAACCTCTATCCTTCACTTAGCTAGCTTTTCATCGAAATGAAATGGTATTCTTTCTCTCATATAGTTTTACATTAGATATTTGAGATAACATTTGGTAGGGCCTTGAAACTAAAACATAATTTCAAGATAAACCACAAAATTAACTCAATCAACCTAAGGAAGCATTGAAACTTAACGCTCACACTTAGAGGTCTAGGCTAGTGACATGTTTCAGCGTCATTAAACCTAGCAGTTGTTGCTCGCAATCTTGCATTAGATAGCGCTAGTATGGACTTGTGCTCCCCGTACCATCGTGTATATAAAGGGAGACCCTTCTAGGTTGCAATCCTTTATCCATAGGAAGCCGAGTCAACCACCCTGTAACCATGATACACCGAACAAAACATTCAGGGAGATTTCCTACAATATGTTAAGTCCTTGGTAAATTTATTTTCCAAGGTGTATATTGCAGTTCACAGGAGCTTGGTACACCCTTTTTCCTAAAGTTCCTGAGTAGTCATTTTGATCTTTCCATGACTCTTTAAATTTGAAAAGATCATCGATAAATTGTCCTTTCAAGCATGTTAAAACTGAAAGTGACTAGAGTCACCTTTTTTCCTTTTCTCAACTCTTAAAACATGAAAAGGCAGAGTCTTGTTCTAATGTTATAAAAATTAATTTACCATGCTTACATCACACGCCCATTAAGTTACTTCTTGGTCGGATCATGAGTAATTCCTTAATGATTGTTGTTGAAGCCTCGAATTAATCATCTCTTTTCTCTTCTTCTTTTGAGACAAAGTCACAATGAAGGAACCACATGTTTCGTCCTCCTCTTCATTACCTCGTGGTGAAGAGTCTCTCCCTAGAGTCTCTTCTGAGACACCCCTATCTGTTGGGACCCAAGACCTTGAAAGTGACCTCATCCCGAGAATTCAACCTCTTTCCACTCAGTCTCCCCCTGAGGAGCCGTTTGATATCAAATAGCAGCCCTCGGATCCTTTTTAATTTCTAAGAGAGGATCCCCCTCAACGCTCGGACTCGCCTACAACACCATTGTCAAGTGGTTTTCCGTCCACCACTCACCAACTTTTCCTTGACAAAATGTCTTCATCCGACGTGGATGCCTTGAGTCCGATTAGTAGTGAATATACTCTCATATCTACTGGAGAATATCAATTCCCTCCCGAAAATTTTCCTTATGAGACAACTCAGCCTTCCTCTCAGCCTCTCCCAGATGGTTATAGTACTTTGGGACAGATAATTTCTAGTGCTTCATCTTTGTACCGAAACCTGTTATGGTCAAGTACTACGACTCCTTCTTCAGGATTGTTTTGTCAAGTCCTTCTTCTTCGATTCCCATTGTTCACACAGCTGTCGCGCCTGTCCCAACCCAGCCCACTATTTGTGTGGCTTCCTCCACACCATTCGTTAGTGTGGTTACATCATTTCCGTCAGTTTCTACTATTCGAGGAAAGAATCCCAATTCTTCCACAGTGTCCGTTGGACCCATTGTGAGTGGATAAAAACCTCAGGTATCAAGAGTCCATCAACCTATTGGTAGTGTGCCTATCCCTCCTAATATTATTTCGGGAGGTTTGTCGTACGACCAATATATGATGGCTATTCAACATCAAAACTACCTCCCTCAAGGTTCTCAGCAGGTTCAAGCTCTGATTAATCCACCACATCTCTACGATGAGTTCAGGAATCACATATACTACCATGGGCCTGTCCAAAAAGGTCCATTGTATGTTCAAACCAATCCACCCTAGAATCAATTCATGTACCAACAGGGACAACCCTATGGCCCGCGAGGACAACCCTACCATCTACAGGGACAACCTTCGGCTCAAAAGGGACAACCCTATGGTCATCTAGGTCAACCCCACATTCAGAAAGGAGTACCTTATGTTCCTTAGGGTCATACCTATCCACCTCAGAGACCGCCTTTTGTACAATAGAACCAGCCTTAAGTTCAGCAAGGCCCACCTCTTGTGCAACAAGGTCAACCCTCTGTCAGCCAGCAAGCTCAACCTGTTCTTTAGGGGAAGCCTATCTTATGTCAACCACCAGGCCAAAGTGGTTTTCAGGGATAGCCTATTCAACCTCAGCATTTGGGCCAACCTGGACCTCGGGGATATATTGTTCAACCTCAGGACCAACCTTTAATTCCTTAAGGCCAATCGATGGTTTCCCAAGGTCAATATTTTATGGCACAAGGTAAACCCTAAGGCATTTCTTTCATCCTGCAATAGAATCCATACGTTTCTCAAACTGGACCTCAGTGGTTTACTCAGAACTAGTACCCTGGTCCCTAGCTGGGATATGGGAAGAATTTCTAAAATTATTCCCCCTATGGAAAAAATCCTTCGAGACAAAACATATGGGCTCAAAACCTCTTCTGAATTGGTTAGAACCCTAGTGTTGGTCTTTATCAAAGGCCTGCGATGCATTTTAACCCACAATTTCCATTCCTTGCTACACTAGAACTGCCTAATGTGTCGAAGTTAACAAATCATCCCATTCTTCATAATCCATATTGGCCCCCAGTTCCCACCAAGATTCCTTGAGATTTTCCCAAGTTCGAAGGCAAGTCCAAAGAAGATCCCCAGGCGCATGTTATGGCGTACCACCTATGGTGCTCCTCTAACTCCTGGATTGATGATTCTATTCATTTACGTCTTTTCCAAAGGACTCTCACTAGTGCCACTGCAAAGTGGTACATTGAACTTTCTCATGGAATATTCCAAGATTTAAATTCTCTTGCAATGGAGTTTATCACACACTTTCAGCTATCAGTTTACTATGAAACGATAACTTACCTCCTTACGTCCTTAAAACATGATCGGGCAACAAATATCTCCAATCACATTCATGAATGGAGATGGCGTTGTCGTTTGATCAAGTTTGAAATCCCAGATCAACTTCTGACTAACTGGTTTACTACTTCTTTTGTTGATCCGTTAGCTAAGGAAATTGCTATGGGGGCATGTGGCATCGAAGAGAAGGCCATTTTTCGTGCCTAGTACCTCAATCTGGTTTACTCCCAGTCTAGCACGCTTTATGATTTCTTACCTGTTTCTCCATGGCCTGGAACTTCCAAAGCACCAACGACACCATCTATCGACGGTATTATTGGTTCGGTTTCTCAGACTTCTCGTAAGTCTTCCCCTACTCCTACGAAGCGGAAATCCACTCCTTCTACCGATACTGCTTCTCATCTACCCTCCAATCTTGGTAAAACTACGAAAGTGAATTTCATCCAGTCCACCTCGGCAGACAAATCTTCCAAAGGTAAGAAGAAGGGTAAATTCAAGGCCAAAGCCGATACCTAGAAATAGGATTCTCCTAAAATGAATACTAATGATGGCTCAAAACGTAAACCAAAGTATCATTATCTAATATGTGATGATGAGCATTACACCAAGGACTGTCCATGATGGTCCGAATTGAGTCAACTGCTCAAAGGCACCCAAATAGCTCCAGCTGTTCTTAAGGAACCGTTCCCGTCACAGAAAACTCAAATGGTGGAGAAACCCTAGTCCTCTACCCCTTTTGACTCTCAAGTTTTCATGATGAATGGTGTTGCACCCATATATATCTCTACCAGGTCAAAATATTATACAGAACCATGTCAAGTGGCAAGAAAAAAAATTGTAGATGCTCCTACTCCTTCTCCCTTGCCTTCTTATGGCTCTCTTCATATTGAAATGCCTAGTTCTAAGCCCATCGTATGACCACCATCCAAAGCCGTAATCCATAAGTCCTCCTACAACCCGAACACTCGTGCCGCCTAGAATTATAGTATTGTTGAGGATTTGGCTCAGGCACCATCTGCTATTTCTACCCTGGAGGTACTTCAGAGCTCTTTGTCATAATGAAATTCTTTGTTATCTGTTATTGGAGGATTTGACCCTGCCGATTTGAGCCTTATCACTTTTTGTATGGAAAATTTCATCCAACGTCTCCCTCACCAACTTTCTTTGATTATCCAAGTTGGGATTAATGGTAATAATATCCATCGAGCGGTCCTAGATGAAGGTGCATATACTTGCATCATGTTTGTTTCATGCTAGAAATCCATCAGCTCTCCAGCCCTTTACCAATATCCAAACGCTTTGGAGGCCTTCGACGGAAGGTAATATTGCCCTCTTGGTATCCTCACTAGCTTACCTATCACATTGGAAGGAAAAATGGTTAATGTTGAGGTTGAAGTCGTTGACACCAAAATCAAATATAATATCCTCCTTGGTCGCAGTTGGACTCATGCCATGCTATGCTTACAGTCCACTCTCTTTCGTGTTCTTCGTTTCCCGCATGAAGGAAATATGATCACTGTTAATCAATTTTCCATTTTCACTTCCACTTCTTCAGAGAGAAATTTCCCATATGTAGAACACATTCCCATGCCTTATGTAAGTGTGGGACTAGTAATTTTAAAATATCCTACCCTTATGGGTATTTTTTCTCTTCCCCTGCCCAACACTGCTCAGGTTAATATGATCTCCGCTTCTTTCGATCCCTGTATCATCCCTTTGCCTAATCAGGTTCATTCGTTTGGTGACTTAATATCATTAAGCCCGATAGAAATTGATTATTTTGAGGTTATCTTAGCTTCGAATTCTCCGTATGATCATACTTCTTCAAGTATTCCTCTCGACACGTATTCTGAATCCCCTTGGCTTGGTGCTTCGGATTCTCCAGATCCCTTGAACGAGACATTTCCAACTAATGAAGCCATCGTAGAAACCATGTCTCTCGAGGATCCTCCCTGGGATGATAGTCATCATCATTCCTCCTTTTTGCCTAGTCTTGGGGCAATGTATACTTGTCTTGAGAATTTTTCTTCCCAAGCTCCTTCCCAACTGTTTCAAATGCCTATTTTGACACATGAAGTTTTTACAGAAGGAAACAAGGGAAATGTCACTCAAACGATGCCTATCGACATCTCCGTTAAACTAGGGGTTTTCGAGAACATCCACATTGGGGTGACCTATTCTCCTGATGAGATTGAGGTCTATACTAGCCTCTTCCACGACTTTCGAGACGTTTTCACTTATTCCTACGAGGAAATTCCCGACATTGATCCAAGTATAGTCATGCACAAGATACCCACTTACCCTGATGTGAAACCTATTCGCCAACGCCTTCATCCCATGCACCCTAGAAAGGCAGCTACCATAAAGGGTGAAGTTGAAAAACTTCTCAAAGAAAGCTTCTTTTATCAGATCCCATTGACAAATTAGGTCTCTAACATTGTCCTTGTGGACAAAAATTAGGGCACCATTCAAGTTTGCGTAGATTACCGAGATATCAATCATGTTTGTCCCAAGGATAACTATCCCATTCCCTTTATCGACCATATTATTGATGAATGTGCTGGGAGTGAGATTTTCTCCCTTATGGATGAGTTCTCTGGTTATAACCAGATTAATATACTACCAGTTGATCAACATAAAACTTCCTTCATCTGTCCATATGGAACTTTTGCGTATAAGAAGATCCCTTTGGGCCTGAAAAATGTTGGTTCCATGTTCCAATGAGCAATGTTGTATTATTTTCACGATATTTAAGCACATTTTTCAACCTTACCTAGACGACCTCTCGGCTCATTTTGCTAACCGTCAGGACCATCTGGAATACCTCTGTCAATTTTTTCTTCGCTATAGATGCTACAACGTTCGGCTTAATCCACACAAATTTGTCTTCTTCGTTGATTCTGGTAGACTCCTTAGGTTTTTTGTTTCCAAAGATAGTATTCGTCTTGATCCTCTTAAGGTCAAAGCTATCATTAATCTCCCCTCCCCTTCCTCTTTACACTAGTTTTAGAGTTTGCAAGGGAAAGCTAATTTTCTGTGTCGTTTCATACCAAACTATGCTAAGGTAGCTAAAGGTTTTACGCAATTGCTCAAGAAAGGTGTCTCGTTCCTATGGGATGAGATTTCCCAAAAATATTTCGATGAATAGAAGACCATGCTTGCCAATGCTCCTCTTTTGCGTCCCCCAAATTATCATCGTGATTATTCACTCTATCTGGCTACCGCTTTTAGCACTATCACCATGGATCTGGTACAGGACGATAAAGAACGTAATCAGCATGTCATCTATTATCTTAGCTGCAATATTCTTGACACTAAAACATGTTACGCTCATGTCGTGAAATTGGCGTTGGAAGCAGTTCAAGCTGTACAACATTTCGACCATTATATCTTGCTCCACACCATGACCGTGATTTCAGATTGCAAACCCATGACCTATATTTTAACTCGACAATTTCTGGGGGTCTAGTACTCTAAGTTTATAGCTATTCTCCAAGAGTTTGATTTGGATTTCATTGCCACCAAATCAAAGAAATCATAGGTCTTTGCTTAGTTAATCTGCTCCTTACCCTCTGCCTCTGCTCCTAGTTTTGAGGAACACATTCCAGACGATACTCTTTTTCTGATTAGCACCCTCGATCCATGGTATGATGATATCATCGTTTATCTCTTGACTTCTAATTTGTAGTTTGAGTTGACGAAAGATGCTCGTCGACGTATCCATCATCATTTGCAACCCTATCGCATAGTCAAAGATACTTTATACCACATTAGAGCTTATTCTGTCCTCTGTCAGTGTTTAACCCTTGAGGAAGCTGAAAATTCCTTAATGACTGCCATTCTGACGCATGTGGCGGTCACATGTCTGTGTATGCTACTGCTCAAAAAATTCTTCATGCTTGGTATTTCTAGCCTACTATTTTCAAAGATTGTATCCTTGCTGTCCATAAATGTCACGAGTGCCAAATCTACCAACGCAAGATGTGCACACCACCCGCTCACCTCCATTCCGTCATTACCCTTGGTACCTTCGGGATGTAGGGAATCAATTTTATGACGTTTAACCCTCGCTCGGTCGGGGGGCATACTTATATTATTGTAGTCGTAGACTACTTCACCAAATGGGCTGAAGCAATGCCTACACTCACAGTTGATGGTAAGATGGCTGCCCAATTTCTCTTCAATCACATGATTTCTAGGTTCAGGGTCCCTCAAGCCATTTTCATTGACCATGGTTCCCATTTTTTCCATTATATGATGGTTGAGCTGTCTACTCAGTTGGGTCTGCACCATGACAGCTCAATGCTATACTACCCCTAGGCCAATGGCCAGGTCGAAGCCATGAAAAAAGTTTTAGTCACTATGCTTCAGCGTACTATTGGGATGCACAAGTCCAATTCACATCTCATTTTTTTTTCATCTCTCTGGGCTTACCAAACCTTGGTGAAGGATGTTACTGGATTCACACCATTTCAACTCATTTATGGTCTGGAAGCTGCCCTTCTGATTGAATGTGAAATTCCTTCACTCAAGATAGTTGTCGAATTACTACTAAATACTTCACTAGAGGAAGAACGTCTTCTATATTTATAGAGGCTTGATGAAACTTGTTGCTTCGCTGCTCTAGTCATAGAAGCACAAAAAAAGTGGTTCAAAGCCCACTTTGACCAAACAGTTTCCCCTCGTACCTTCGTAGAAGGAGACTTGGTACTCTTGTATGACCAAGCCCATGATAAGCTTGGGGCAGGTAAATTCGAACCCATGTGGCATGGGCCCTACATTTTCAAATGTGTTTTGTAGAATGGGGCCTATGAGCTTATTGAGTATGAAGGCCATCCCCTGAATCAGACCCGAAATAGTCTATATCTCAAAAAATATTATGCAGGGATTTTCTCGTGCATTTTTTCTGTACGTAAGTGTGTTTTTCATTTTTGTACATTTTTGGCTTGGTGTGATTTGCGAGAAGTTTTTCTTGCTTATTATGTCTTTGATTACTGTGTAGATGTTTGTCACTCCTGATGTCATTTTCGCTGATGGTGCCTTACGTAGTAGTCGGAACCTATCCTCCACGGCTTGGGTAATTTATGATCCTAACAGTGAGTTAGTAGACCTTCAAGACATTTGTTTAGGACGTGTGACTAATAATGTCACATAATACAGTGCAGTTATCGAACTTCTAGCTGAAGCTAATGCCCTCGACTTTCACGAATTAATTGTAAACCTAGACTCTCAGCTTGTTGTTCTCCAGCACAATAGGAATTATTTTGTCAGAAACCCTCAAATTTTAAGGATGTATTTACATGTTCGTTTGTTAGAAAGGAATTTTGATTATATTACATATCAAAATATTCCCAGAAGAATGAATACATTAACTGATGCAGTAGCTAATATTGTATTATATAGACATTTGCAGAATTTGTAAAAGAAATCATCATCACATAGTAATATTTAGACAGGAAAATAATCATATAAATATATATCGATTGTTTGCATCAGCTTGTACATCATAGTTCAAAAAATTATATATGTGTTTCAGTTACATCTTGAGACACCATGTCTCTCAAAAAATGCAAAAATGAAACCTAGGAGTCTAATCAGCATGGTGCTCATGATAGAATGTCACTGCCTGCAATCAATGGATGTGATTAGAAACCCCAGCAGTGTGCTGCTGGTAAGCACAAGGAATGTCCTCAAATATCACATACTCCGGGATCCCGCTTATGAGTCCCTCCAAGTTACGTGAAATTTCTTCCTCGTCATCACTTCCCCCGTCATGAGGGGCCACTTCGAAATCTCTTGGGACCCTCTGAGCTATCAAAGACATCCCCATAGATCTCTCTAGTCTAACATCTGAAATACATGAGAAAACATCAGTACACATATTTAAAAACCAAAAGAATCATAATACTCATAAAAATAAAAAAAATGACTTTTTACCTCTGTCCTCGTCCCAGCTGTCCCCTTCCGAAAGTGGAAGATCTAGAACACCCCTGAAATCAATGCCAGTATACCGCCAGTCCTCTACGACGATGAGTTGTCGGATCAACTAGTCAAAGAACTCTAGTCTCCATGACATATGCTATCCACCTCCTGATCGAGGCATCTGCTTAGCCCAAAGGACCATCTGTGGCTCTTGTGCTGGTGGCATAGGTACAAGTACCTCCTGACACTAGAATATCGATAACCATTTCAGGATGAACGGTATCAAAATGGACCCATACCCAAACTGCTTCAACTTACCATTTTTAAATTTGGTTAGTTGATGTTCCACGTTGATTGTCACCTCTTCCGCCGATTTAAATATTATCGGAGCCATGCAATCTACAGCCAATTCGAGTTGCGTCTTTGTGGCCTCATGGGGAGCTTGAGATCCAGCAACCCGAGTAATGGTATGCAACACTACCCTCAAAGTTAAATCGAGCATTGTTTGAATGTCTAGCTTACCACTCTTGTGTGATTTCCTTTCTCCAGGACAAACTTTGTCTATCAACATGCCCATGTTCTCTCTAAGGATCCGAGAACCTGTTATTATTTCTCTCTCTCCCCTCCATGACAACCCTGTCAAGAAGTAGATGTCGGAGACTTCTATATCCAATTCATGGTCATGAATGATAAATTTTTCTTGGTCAATGTCCCATACACTGATCAAGTATTGCAGCAGCTCTAATTGAGCCCTCAGACGTGGGGTCATGAA
Organism: Pinus albicaulis; assembly: GCA_034641835.2. Taxonomy (NCBI): domain Eukaryota; kingdom Viridiplantae; phylum Streptophyta; class Pinopsida; order Pinales; family Pinaceae; genus Pinus; species Pinus albicaulis. The sequence goes on along the minus strand of CM076578.1, from coordinate 1,049,362,544 downwards.
GAATTAAAGGATCCCACAGTTCCTCAAAGCATCCATGCAAGCATCGTTCTCCATGGGATGTTCATCCTCTGCCCCATGCTCCTGCTCTTTCCACTCTATTTCCATTTCAAGCTTGCTGATTCTTCCTGCAAAACAAAATGCAGAGATTCCATTAGTCATATGGTTAAAATTTGAGTCATTTGGCAAAGAAATTTTGGAGAAAATTGAGAAATATTTGTGTACAACACTTGGCGTTGTTGTTTTCCAAACAGCTGCACTGAGCAGCGCCTTCCCCGTTTAAAAACTGTGGAGGTCAACACAACTCCATGCCAGGAACCGAAGCTGACCGCCGCGGGCATAAGTTTTTTAAACCCTCACACAAAATTCATTGAAACATGAAAACATATAAAAAATGGATTAAATTGCAAGATAAGTTCATGGCTCTTACCTAGAAGAAGTGGATTCGTCAATAGACGCCTGGATTTCCTGCAGTAAGCTCCCAAAATTAACAGTAAAAACTGGTGAAAATGCTCACAAGAAGGTGAAAAGATAAAAGTAACTTGTTTTTACTATTTGAGTTATTTTATAGCCTTTTCTAACCCTAATTATGTTTTTGGATACCTTTTTCGATTATTTTTTATTATGTTTTCTCAAAAATGGGTTTTACATTTGTTTCTTATGTTGCAATAGGTCCTAAAACTAGCAATGATGAGGAAACAAGTTTTATTTTATTAATTTTTTGGACTCGGTAAAAACACGAAAAAGTCACCCCCTAGAGTCATCTTTCAGCTCTTTTCTGACTCTCAAAAATTGAAAAGATTTCCGAGACTTATCTCATTTTGAACTCGCTAAAGGCTACTAAACGTCATCTACCTAGTGTAGATTTACCCCTTTTTTGGGCTGGGACAGATAATTTACGAAAAATGAATACCTTAGTCGAACATGGTTAAGAGGTTCTCTTAGATATTGTTTTATACCTTTTCGGATATATGAAAAGACATACGAAAAGGGAACTTCTAGAGTTTTCTTTTCTGCCTCTTTTCAAACTCTCTAAACATGAAAAGACACCGATTTCTCCCTTTTTCATACTCATTAAATCGAAATGACATTAGAAGCCGTCGCCATGACGTTAACGAGTTCCTCCTTCCTAGGGATCGTAAAATGTACTAGGATGGAATTTTCGGAAAGAAAAACTTACATGGCAAGCATATGTTATCCCCTTCCAACTTGTTTCCAAAAATAATTGAGGTACTCGCCAGAAATGGTGAGGGAAAATGGACCTAGTTGTCAGTTGTGTCGGCAGTATGTCGCTCTTTAACATGACACTTGTCTGTAGTTTGTGTCGGGTTGGAGACATCCCACATTCGTCATTTTTCCTCCATGGGTTTGGGTTATTCATTTTGACCTCTCATATTCTCTTTTCCTTTTCACCATGACCTCATATCCCTTGGTGTAAAATACTACCAAATTCCGGAGTCGTGTCACCAATATCTTCAAGAGGAGTCCCTTCTGCAGTTTTCAACCCCTGATCCTCTTTTCAGTCTTGATTCACTATCATCTTATTCCTTTGTCTCGTGTTGATGATGTCGGAAACATAATTTTCCTCCTTCGACCAATCACTTCTTGTCAACTTCAGCTCATTATCCAGGAAGTTGATCTAGAGACTCCCTTCTGGTACCTCAGAGCTTGCATGCCTTAATGGAAATTTATTCACATTTGACGATGGGTTCTCATCATTGGCCTTCGATCAAGTGATTTTGCGGATGTTCGACTCCGGGTCATTTTTCACATTTTGTGGATTGTACTAGCAGTACCTTGAGGACCATTTTCATTATTGGTGGTTTCTCTCATGCCTGTTAAAAGCTTCCATCATCGGCTGGTAATCAAGTGACTTTCTTGCATGTTCGACTTCAGCTCATTCATTCACATGCCTGAATTTGTACTTGTTCTGGTCGGGACAGAGTTCAAGACCCTGGGTTTTTTCTGATGAAATCTAGGTTGCGGGATGATTTGGTTTATCATGGATGTATGTATGACTCTTCTGATTGGATGGTTGCAACCATACCTAAGTCTATTTTTTGATCCTCCTTACTAGATGGTTGTGTCCATACCATGGATCTTATTACATGTTCTTTATTATGGATGGCTACACCCATACCTCGTACCCATGTATCAGAGGTGTCATTCATACTTGATCTTGCAAGTCCTCTGACGACGGCATTTTGGTTTGGGCATGTTCCAATAAAGCATTTCACCCCTCTCTCTCTCTCTCAGACTTCATGCTTTAGGGGGCATCTGTTACATAGAATTTTGTCACCATCCCTGCATTCCCTACTCTGAATACTGGAGGATTATCAGAGTGAGCCTTGTGTACTGTCACACATCATGATGAATTTCATTTCATCCCTTAACTTGCCAGGAAAAAAATATCTATGGACCATTCCTGAATTAGACCCCTAAAAACATGTAGTTTTGGGTCGGTGCTATTGTGTAGTGATGTCCTCGCACTGATGGCCAAATATACACTAGGCCCCGTGCCATGGTCGCTCTGTCTCTGAAGAGCCCCCACACCGAGCTACTTTTGGAAGGTTTTTTAATATGGAAACGAAGCTTCTAAGATCTAACAACTTCGTGAGGGGAGTCATGGATGTTTGTTTGAATTGATGTGCTCGAGTTTATCCCTTCAGCCTTCTAGTTCCTACAAAATTGAAACTTCCCAAAGGGATTGACCTTTCCTCCACCATATTTGGATCCCAAAGCTCTTCCTCCACTCCTATAAATTCCTCCTCATCCCATTGATTCTGCTAGCTAGAATAGAGCAAGAGCTGATAGCAGAGAATAGTCTGTAGTTGCGAGAGAGTGTTTGAGCCTTTCACCTCTTTGAGATGAATGGAAAAACGAATGCTTTGAGACGTGCCCGACTGAACCCGTCAAAGGAGGTCTAAAATGTCAAGGCACATGTTTTAAACTCCCTTTTATATATTAATATGACATGAATGATTTCTAGTTCCATATTTGTATATGTTAATGTTTAAATTTTATGACTCTCCTTAACTAGTTGGATAGTCGTAAATGAATATGTATGGTCGTATGCTTTTAGTGTTTGCTTGATGTTTGTGTAGGTGTGAAAATATCTCTACCAATGGAGTGCAAGGCTTGAAGGACAAATATCGAGGGATCACTGCAACATACTACATCAAGAGCGTTGGATTGAGGTAGGACATCTATTCCAATCCACATTTCGTTTACGAACTAGGAATTTATAAACCATCATGTTCCCTTGTTGCTAGACCCACCCTAGGGCTAGAGGGATTGCCTCTATCCGGAGAGGGGATTTTCCTGCACAACATAGGGGAATTTTCCTTACCCTGCTGCACCAAATTACCCCCCTCGATACTTTTATTCACCACAACCCATACCACAAAAAATGGTTAAACCTAAACAACAACAACTTCCGTTGCCTGCCCCACCATGTCCCAGACAAATTCTTGCCCAGCTAGTATCCAATCCCAACAATAAATCCATCCAATATACTCACAATATTGGATTGGTCACTTATCCCACTTATCCTACCTATTAAATCACACCTCAACCTCTGTAGGAAATTTCTGTACATTTGTTGCAGGAATTTTCTGCGTCTCTACAAGAAATCAAACTAAGGTCAGGAAAATTGGTATCCCAACCAGGAAATATTGAAGAGATTATAGAGGAAGATACCCCTGATACATCTGAAACATAAAACATACAAGAAATAAAAGAACAAAACATTTAAAATCCCAAATTGTCTAGCCTCCTTTCCCAGAGAGATTGGAGATGAAAATGAAACAACCCGAGTTTGATCTAGTGTCCGAAGTAAGAAATGTATGCATTAAGATTCCTTTACTGCAAGAAATTAGGGAAATCCCAATTTATGCTAAAACAGTTAGGGAACTATGCACCAAAAATCTAGGGAGACAAAATAAATAATCCTCTACAATCCAAGTAGGTGGAAAACTTGTAAGCCTTATGTCTACCAGATTTGCCACCAAAAAATATGCAAACCCTGAAATTCATGTGGTTACCACCTTCATTAATGGATACCCAATAAGAAATATTTTAGTTGATTTAGGTGCAGCAATTAATATAATGACGATGGAGACAATGTCCCATAAGGATCCTTTGACTTTCTTCCTACCCTTATTATTTTAGAATTAGCAAACGGATCTAAAGTAAGGGCAGAGGGTGTATTGGAAGACATTTTCATTTCATTAGATTCCTGGGAATACCCTGAATATTTTTATGTTCTTCAGCCTAACACTAATTTCAAAGGTCACCCTTTAATCTTTCAGAGACCTTGGTTGGCCACAATTGATGCCTTCATAGGGTGTAGGTCAAGAAACATGACCATCACTCATGGGGTTGAAACTAAATGCATCAATCTATATCCCCCTGCTAAACTCTTAAAATTACAAAATACTCATTGGGTTGATAAAAAACATAATTCAAAAATTATCCATCCAGTTTTGACAATAGTCCAAGCCATGAGACTTAAAGAAAAAACAGAGGAAAATCTGATCGATCGCTATATTTCGAACCCTAAATTTTCCAAGCATTCAGAGGGGCAGTCAAGTCATAATATAGATGTCATTGTTGATATGCTAAATCATAACTCTCAAAAACATTGTATAGCAGCTGAAATACATTCAACCATCCTATCTAAATTTCCTACATGTTAAGTGACTGAATGTGGAGGGAAGGTAATTGATATCTCTCCCAGAAAAAAAATTTAAATATCAATTCTGCTTTAACTCGAGAACAATAAAATCAATTAATTCAGAAATTGAAATATTTTTCAGGAACATTTTATTGGGAATATATAGATATGAGGGGTATTCACCCAGACACTTTCATTCATCATATTTATATAGAAGGAAATTTCAAGCCTATGAGGCAACCATAAAGAAGAATGAATCCCGCTTTAAGGGAAATTGTAAAAAATGAACTTCAAAAACTATTAAATGCAGGGTTCATTTTTCCTATTTCAGATAGCCAATGGGTATATCCATTGGTTATCATCGCTAATAAGAATGCTAAATGGCGAGTGTGTGTAGAATACAAAAAGATAAATAAATCCACATTAAAACACCACTTTCCCTTTTATAGGTAAAGTGTTGGACACCTTAACGGGGAAGAAGTAATTTTATTTATTAGATGGTTTCAGAAAGTAAAAACAAATTAGGATAGCTCCAAAGGATCAAGAGAATACAACATTCACATGTTCTTGGGGTACTTACACATATAAGGTATTACCATTTGGTCTATGCAACGCACCAGCCACATTTCAAATGGCAATACTTGGTATTTTTTCTCATCTTTTACATGATTCCATAGAGGTTTATATTGATGATTTTACGGTGATGGGTGATAATTTTGAAGAGGCTTTACTTAATATTAAGAAGGTTTTTCAAATATGTAGAGAGACTGATCTTTCATCAAGCAATGAAAATGTTTTATGATCATGACTGAAGGCATTGTTTTGGGTCATCATGTTACTGCTGGAGGAATTAAAGTTGTTCCCGCAAATGTCAAAGTAATTGTGAAGATGCCTCCACCAACCAGCCAAAAGGGAGGCTGAAGTTTCCTTGGACATGCAGGTAGCCTCACCACTATTTAAATTATTGACAAAGAATCTAAATTTCGTTGGAATGATGAATGTCAAACTGCATTTGACACACTTAAGAATAAGCTTTCTTCAACACCTGTCTTGAGAGGACTAGATTGGAAATTTCCATTTCATATTTCCACTGATGCCTCTGATTCAGCTATAGGGGCAATATTAGGCCAAAAAGAAAACCTCGTAACCCATGTTATTTATTTTTTTAGTAAAAATTTAACCCCTGATGAATTGAATTATAATATAACCGAGAAGGAATTCCTTACTGTGATTTAAGATATTAATAAGTTTAGACATTACATCACTAGATATGAAGTTTTTGTACATACCTATCATTATATTATTCAATATCTCATGAATAAACCAGTTACTAATGAAATAATTACCATATGGATTTTGCTGCTGTAGGAATTTGACATCACAGTATTGGATAAGCTAGGAAAAGAAAATCAGGTAGTTGATTTCCTTTCTAGGCTCAACCACGAAGGAAAGGATGTTCCTGTTAATCATAGATTCTCAAATGAGAAATTTTTTGCTAATTATATTTCTATATGGAAGTTACCACCTTACTTTTCATCTAATCAGAAAAAGAAAATTATTAAAAAAAGTGTTGATTACTCTTGGATAAAAGAAGACCTCTTTTTCACTGGACCCGATCTGATTATTCGCAGGTGTGTCAGAGAGGACGAGATATATGAAATATTGAGAGCTTTCCACCATGAACCTTGTGGAGGGCACTTTGCAGATAATTGAACATCCTATAAAATCCTCTGCTCAGGTTACTATTGGCCAAGTATTTTTAAAGAAACAAAGGAGTATGTTTGTAAGTGTGATAACTGCCAAATAATATGGCGACCTATTCAAACAAATGAAATGCCTTTGCGGCCAAAAGTTCTCATAGAACCATTTGAGAGGTGGGATCTTGAATTTTTAGGCCCCATTAATCCCATGTCCAAATCTAAGAAGTATATTTTACTGTGTACTGATTATGTTACAAAGTGGGTGGAAGCGAGAGAAATGCCCAGAGCTACGAAGAAAGTAGTGGCAGATTTTATTTATTTTTATATTTTTGTAAGATTTGGTGTACCAAGGGAAATCGTTACTCACCAAGGTACCCAGTTTGTATCAAATATTTTGCAGGGAATTGTGCAAAAAAAAACATCACTCATCAAAAGTCCACCCCCTACCATCTACGGGCCAATGGGAAGGTGGAATCAACAAATAAGGTGTTGGAGACAATCCTGACTAAGACAGTGCAACTACATAAGAAGGATTGGTCTGATCGAATTCCAAAGGCCTTATGGGCCTACAGAATTACATGGAGAAACACGACCAACTTCTCTCCGTATGAGTTGGTGTATGGAAAACAAGTTCTATTTCCAATTGAATTTCATATTAGAACCTCTAAGATGGCAGCATGTTTGGGCATAAATCTGGATCAGCCCTACATTCAAGAGGGTCAACTGCGGAGGCACCCTCTTCATTAACCTATGTGCTAAATGTGCCTGCGGGTTGCCACTTTTTTTTCTTGCCTTATGAATCATCGGATCCCGCTTCATAATCTGCTCATTGTTTAGCTGAGTACTAGGACCCGCTTTCACGAAATTTTAAAGTATTAAACTTTAAACTTATATGAAAATATTACATCTTTTATGCTAAAGTATGAGAAAATTTATACTTTAACATAAATTTTCATACTTTTTTTTTATTTTTTTTGTATTTTTTAAAATTTTAAATAAATAATATTGCAAATGAGCCACAACATCTGGCTTCACCTAGGGATAGTGTTTTTTGACACAAAACACTAAGAATTGCATATTAGTGCCATCACTTTGGACATGGAGTCAAATGTTTTTTGATGAAATATGAACAATGAGAAAACTGAATATGTACAATGGTGAACCATAAAATCTCAATTTTGGAAGTAATGTTTTAGATACTACCCATTCATAGGAATCTCTATTGTTTCTCCATCAAGATTCTCCATCATGAATGTGTTATTTGATCTAGCCTCAACAATTATGTATGGGCCATACCAGAGTGGATCAAACTTTCCATACTTTCCCTTCTCTTCTCTTCTGGTATCCCATCATAATACCAAATACCCAGTTTGAAAAAGAATCTCCTTTGCTTTTCTATCAAAAATGGACTTCATCTTTTCTTGATAGGTGACCAAGTTTTCCCTCACTTTATTCTTGTTCTCACTTAATTCTATCACCTTATTCAACCTTCTTACCAATTCATTAGGTTCTTCTTGTGCTTCTTGAAGAAAAGAAATTACTGGTCTAGCTAATTTAGTAGGAAACAAATCCTGAGTACCATATACCAATTCATAAGGGGACTTACCAGTAGATCGTCTAGAAGTCATTCTTACTGCCTAAAGAGAAAATATCAACATTGAATCCCAATTTTTCTGATTTTCATTAATTGTTTTCTTCAAAATCCTAACAAATATCTTGTTGGAAGATTCAGCTAGTCCATTCCCTTGAGGATGATATGTTGTAGAATGAGAAAAAATGACATTATATGTTTGACAAAAATTAATGAATCTGACTAAATTGAATACCTGAGCATTGTCTGTTACAATCTTGACTGGACACCCAAACCTGCTGAAGATGTTTTCTTCCAGAAACTTCATCACTACCTGATCATTTGCCTTTCTGGTAGGTATTGACTCCACCCACTTTTTGAAATAATCAGTAGCATTCAGAATCCACTTGAACTTCCCACTTGATGGTGGATTTATTTCTCCAATAAAATCTAATCCCCATTGTATAAAAGGTTCTTCAACAAACACTGGGAGAAGAGGTATAGGAGCTAAACTTTTCTTTTCTACAAACAATTGACATTTCTGGCAACTTCTAACCATTATGTATACATCAACAAACAGGGAGGGCCAATAAAAACTTGATTTGAGGATTTTGTGTGTAGTAACCTTCCAACTATAATGACCTCCACATAGATTTGCATGGTATTCTTTTATAACTTCTATTGATTCTCCATCTGTCAAACAGAGCAACAAAATGCCATCAGGATCCTTCTAATACAACTTAGCATCAAATAAAACATAAGGCTGAGATCTAAACTTAAGAGATCCGTATTTTGTTCTATTCAGTGTGGTTGGGCAAGAGAAAAAACATAAGTAATGGAAAATATCCTTATACCAATCGAAACATAGGAAATTGTATTTAATTGTTGTCTTTGTACTACTTTAACTGTTTTCCTCAGTAGCTTCATCTAAAGGTGCCAGCAAATTAATCCCCAAGGCTTGAAAATTAGACTCTGTCAATAACTTTTCCAATCCTTGTTCTTTGACCAACCTAGTAGGTTTGATATCTAAGTCATATTCTTGAATATTAGCTATCCATTTTCCTCTTTTACCTTCCACATTACTTTGAACCAATACATCCTTCACAGCAGAATTAGGCACATAAGAAAATATTTGAGATTGTAACACATAAGTCCTGAATGTTTTTAATTCTTTAACTAAATCATATATTTGTTTCTCCAAAATGTTATACTTGATTTCAACATCCCTTGGAACTTTACTGAAAAATGCCACAGACTATTCTTTGCTATCTTCATTCTTCTGCAACAACACAACAACAATAGTAGAAGGTGATGCAAATGAAAATATTTGAAAAGCTTTCTGATAATTTGGACTGATCAAAACAAGAGCTTCTTGAAGAGCTTCTGTAATCTTGGCAAAGGATTCTCTGGCATCCTTGTCCCATTCCACTTCAACATTTTTCTTTATCATATCTGTTATGTTCTTGACAATTTCAGCATAATTTGGGACAAATCTTCTTAGGAAATTTATTTTTCCTAGAAACCTCTGAATATCCTTTTTACTCCTAGGTAAAGGAATTGTCTGTATAGCTTCAAATCTTGTTGGATCAATTTTCACCCCCTGATTTTCAACTATATACCCCAGCATCTTTCCTTCCTCCAAAGAAAAAAGGGATTTCTTGGGATTCAGTGACGACCCAAACTTTCTGCATTTTAGGAAAGCCTTCTGCAAATGCTCCAAGTGTTCATCATCAAAACTTGAAAAAATAGTCACATCATCCAAATATATGACTACAAACTTATCACCCACAAATGTTATGTCCATTTCCCTTTGAAAAGTGGCACCTGCGTTCATGAGATCGAATGGAATCCTGGAATACACGAACATTCCCTAAGGTGTGGTAAAATTTGTTTTCTTATGATCTTCTTTTCAAATAGCTACTTGGTTGTACCCAGAGAAGCCATCCACCATGGAAAATCTATATGCTCCTGTTATTTTCTATAAAACGTAGTCCATCTTAGGAAAATGATAATTATCTTTAAGTGAGGCTCTGTTCAAAATTTTTAAATCAACACATAGCCTTATATCTCCATTTGTTTTCCTCACAGGGACTAAATTTGAAACCCATAATGAATATCTGAGTGGGATTATGATTTATGCCTCCAGCAATTTCTTCACTTCCTTTTTAATTGGGGCAAGGAGCAATGGATTAGTCTGCCTAAGTTTATGCCTGTGAGGCTTGACCCCATCCTTCAAAGGTGTTTTTTGCTGAATAACATCTAGATCATATGTCTTCAAATCCTCATAGGACCATGCAAATACATCCATATATTTATTGAAAATATCAATGTATTTTTCTTTATAATTCTTAGGAACTCCTTTGAATAACCTGAAAATCTTGGGCTCCTGCTAAGTTCCTAGATTACAATCTTCCATCTCACTCTCTTGGGATACCTTCTTTTGATTCACCGTTACATCATTTTCATCAAACAGTCTTTCAAGAGAATCTTCCATTCTGTTTTCTTCCCTTGGAATGAATTGAAGATTCAAAGCTTCAAAATAATTCTCGATTAGGTCCCATACTTCATTTCTATATTACCTCAACCTTGGATGTTTGGTTTGAAAAATATTTTTAATTTGTCTTATAATCAACTCAGAATCACAAAAAATGGAAATGCAATGAATTCCCATTTGTTTAGCAGTTTGAAGACTCGAAATTAATGCCTCATACTCAGCTACATTATTATTTGATCCAAATTCAAGTTTAAAATAAAAAGGCAAAAGATTACCTTATGGATAAATGAATAGAAACCCAGCTCCTATGCCATCTTTTAAATAGGCACCATCAAAATAACACTTCCAAATTTTGTTTGAACCCAGCTCATTCTGTACAATTTCTGAAGAGAGATGCTTCTCTGAATCTTCAGAAAATTCTACATCTTCATGCATCATAAAACATGAAAGATCTTCCTTCTCTTGACCATATATAGGGGAATTTCCTGCATCTTTCTTTTTGCTGGTTTTAACAAATATTGTTTCTTTGTATAATCTTCTTTATTCCCCATTGAACACATGAATGATTGCATATGTAAAGTCTAGTTTTAAAACACCTACAAGCTTCACTCCCCAAGATCTGGACAAAAGCATAGCAAATCTAGCTATAATATCTGCAACCACTACATCCATCATGACACTTTTGGCCGGAATTTGGGCTAGGGATGCCACCATGTCTTTAATCAACCCAACACATTTTACCCTTTTTGAATCAAATGAATATAGGTCTCTATAGGGCTTAGTAATTTTCAAATTTAACTCTTTCATTACAAATAATGGCATGATATTATGTGATGCACCAAAATCCAACATACAATTATGAAGAATAAAATCAAGAAGAAACATTGAAATATAAAATGGGGGGAACAGAAGAATATACCTCCTCCACATGTGGACCAAAAGTTACCACTGGTTTTTCCTCTTGCAAATTCACAGTATCACCAACATCATCAGACTGAGAAAGATTGATGAATTCTGCAATTTCCTTCTTGTGTCTTAGCTAGCTCAAGTAGAGGCACTTGAATTTTGATCTTTTCTAGCTTTTTTGATAGACTGGAGGTTTGATTTTCTTTGACCATATTCTCAGGTTCTTCTTGATTTTTGTTAGGATTAGCAATCTGATCAGACATAGTAACAACCTTCTCCAAATTATTAGTATCAACAGACTTATTTTGGGAAGTTTCAGCATGTTTCTTTTCATTTCCACTCACTGGATTCATAGGAAATTTCCCCTTATCTGATGATTTTAATGAGTTATTTGGTTGTGGAGTTGTCATTGAAGAAGGAACTGACTCTAGCTCTTTTTCCTCATCATCTTCCATGTAAACAACAGATATCAGATCTTCAACTTCTTTTTTATCATCCTCAACAGATTGTGAAGGTGATACTTCTATATATAAAGGTACCTGAACTTGATCCTGCTCTCTTCTTTCCCTCTACAAAATCTGCAGGGGATGTTTTCTAAATTGAGGATTGAAATCTCCTCTGTTTTTTTGTGTAGAATTTTTACTGTCTAGCTCCATATTCACTAGTTTATTTGACAAGTTCTTGATAACCTTTGTCATGTCATCAATCCTTTGATCCTTTGGTGATTCTTCTTTGGCCTTGCCTTTCTCTTGAAATGACTGCTTTTCTTGTGTTTTTCTAGTAGCAGTCATGTTTGCCTCAATCTCCAAAGCATCAGTTTGGATTTGTTCAAGAGTAGAATATCTTCTCTCTCTCAAAATGAAACTAAAATATGATACAAAAGCTCCAAAAAAAATTACTCTAGCTCCAACAGGAGGAGGCTTCATTTCCACGGGAAAACTATTATACAATTTATTAAATATTTTAATAAAATCAGTCATGTTTTCATCCAAAGTTTTCTTGATAGCATTAAACTTTGTCAATGAATAACCATGATCTCTCTTTTCACCCCATATTCAGATGAATTGTGTTTCTAGTTTGTCCCAATTCTAAATTGAGGAATTAGGCCAACTTTTAAACCATTTTCTTTCCTATCCATTCAGAGACCGTACAAAAAGTCTCATCACTACATCAAGATGTTCAACATTTAGATTCTCAGCAAAGTGAAAAAAAATGGCAAGTTTTGTTCTATATTTACTTCATCTTCACCAGTAAAACGAGGAAGTAACTTGAGGTATTCTTGGGGCATGGAATTCATAGGTTGTGGAATATTTAACGGTGCATATCTATTCATCAAGAAAGAAGGGACAGGGGCTGCCATGTTTATACCTTGGTTAACTGCTCCTTGAGTAGGTGGGGTTTGTATACCAGTTGTAAATGTGGATGAATGGGGTGAAACAATTGATATAGGAAGGGGTTGATGAACAATAGCAGAAGCACTGTCAACTATATTTGGTTGAGCTTCTGTAAATGTGAATGAAACAGAATTAAAAGATTGTTCTTCTAACCTTGGTTCTTGAAAATGAACTGGTGGAGAAAAGGATTCTTGTTCCGATAAAATGAGTTTCCGGCAAATATCCTTGGATGTGGGGTTATGTGAACTGCTGCCAGGTGTTGGAAGTGTAGCATCAACTGTAGAAAACTTATTTGGCTTCTGAGATTTTCTAGAAACCAATTTCTTAGGATTTGACAAAATTGTTGCTTTCTGTTGTGAGGTGTCTGACCTCGTATGTGGCCTTTTATACGCCAGAATTATGAAATAAAACACAACCTAATATTTCCTCCTCTTTGAAAAAATAGAGGAAATATGATAAAAACACGGGGAATGAACTTCGCTTCTTCGATCCCCGGCAACAGCGCCAAAAAATGATGTACCTTAAGAGACAATCCCTTGGCTATAGTAAGGAATCAATGCTTAAGACATTTGTATATACATGTCATAGAAATTTAATGTCAAATGGTCTTTGCTTAATCACCTTCAGATATATTTTTATTAAACCCTCAAGAAACAAATGCAATAAATGTTTCACAATGCCATTATCTGCTGATATTAAATGGAATGATGTGAAGAATATGAAGGAAGGAAGCCCAAATTGATATGCTGATAAACAATATCTACCACTTTAAACTTAAAAATAATTTTAAGATCTAGAATTAGTTAAAATGAAGGAGCACCCATTAAGGATTTTAACTTTTATTCACATATGTGAAAAGAGACCTGCAGCTTCATTACTTCATTTTATTCAAGGACAAAAAGTACAGAATGTAATCTGGAAAACATATCAATATCAACAAATTCCAAAATCTTGCTCTTCATTCATTAATCATTTGAAAACTGAGTACAAAATATGCAGTCTGAAGGTCCAAAACTCGGAACCTTTTTCTTTCTTGCCTATCTCTTTAAATACAATGGAAAGCAGTTTGTAACTGCTGAAACTAATCCTAACTGCTTTAACGACTTAGGACTTCGTAAACTACCTATTACATGTCATAAAAATGTCTTATTACAATTACATTCTCTTGAAAGAGAAAAACAAAATAAAACTTAAATCCTAATCTATTTGTTGAATGTGAAATAATGATGTTGTTGTTGTATTCTCTTTATTTGTTGTCTTGTTCTTCTTTGAAGATGAAGGATATTTAGGGAGATCAGTCATCCAGGCTCTGCATTTCTTCCACGCCTCAATGTTTGTCTTAGGTGAATTAATCAGCCTATGATATTCCAATATAAAATCAATAATCCTATTGAATGATGGTCTCTTTATAAAAAGGGTCTTCACCAGCCATAAAAGTTGAAAGTGCCTTTGAAGAAAATTAATCATTGTCGCTCCTTTTAAAATCTGAGTCTTTTCATGAGTATTGTCCACTTTCCTCTTTGCCAATACCAATAGTGGTTCATAAGACTCCCATAATAAAAGACTGCCTCCAAGGCCCTAGCATGATGGAAAACCTGGCCTGGCTCTTTTTTCATATAAACTGTCAAACTTGCTGACTGATTCCTTAATCTCTGTAAACTTTTTCTCAGTAGTCTTCCTACAATTATATTTGACAATCAGTTTGTTAATCTCTATAGCACATGAAATCCTGTCTTTAATCTCATTCTCTTCCAACTCTTGGTCAGCCTTGGAATCAATAAAATCAATAAGTTTCTTTGCCTAGATGGCTCTGTGAATTGTCTTCTATTTGTCTGCCATAACCTACTCCTCAAAACCTCTGATAATGTTTATTTCTTCTGATATAATAGTCAAAGATCCCCAAGCTGCTTTCAGCTCTTCAATGATATCATTCCAAATGATGTCCTTAGCTTGTATCAGAGATATATTTCCTTTCAATTTCTCCTTTATATTCTTAATCTTAGCATCAATTGTTTGACAATTTGTTCTATATTGACTGATTTCTCCATCCTTAGCTTGCATTATTTTCATTATTGTCTGCAGATCAGTTTGTGCCTTTTTGTGATCTCTCTCTACCATCTTCAGTTCAGTTTTCAATTAAGAAATTTGTGCTGCTGGATCTTCATTTCCAGATGGTAAAATGAAAGTACAATTATGAGAATCAATGTGATTCTGTAATGACAATGCAGTTTGATTCAACTTAGTAATTTCTTCTTCCTCCTGCAAGAGCTGCTGAAGAAGGTTCTCTTTCTTGTTTTCAACTTCTGCAACCTCTGTTGCCATAGAATGCTCTCCTGTAGGCAACTTCAACTTTTTCTTCAGCACAGATATTTCTGATTCTGCACTTTGCAACAACTTTTGTACAGCAGACCTATCAGTTGGATCTACCCCAATCTTCACAATAATATTCTTGAGCTCTTTATTTTGTGTTGTTAAAGCCCTGGAATTGGATTTCTCTAACTTCAATTGCTTTATGACCTTTCCTAGCATGTTCTCAGCTTTAAGATCCATTACATTAGTTTTAGTCAAATCATTCACAATCAGTTGACTAGTTTGCATATGTAAATTTACTTTATCAATCAGAGGAATCTTTCTTACATCAACAGTCAGATTTATAGTATTGAAACTATTAGATGAGCCTATATTCATATCATAGGGATGAGAAAGAGAAATTTTAAACTAATCTTTTTCAAGATCCATAGCTATCAGTAATCTTGTTTGATTCGGAGTTATCTGATACTCGGCCTGTGCTTCCATGCTAGCCTTCATCTTCTAATTTCTTTCAACAATTTGAGAAAATACTTTTTTAATCAAGGGTACATGTTCCTGAGCATCTTCTTGTCTTCTTGGTGAGGATGGTACATTTTTCTCATCTCCTAATTATAGTGAGAAACCAAGTTGAGCACCTGCTAAGTCTTCATTTGTCTTTGCTTTATTTTCAGCTCTTATGCTAGCCTTCATCTTCTAATTTCTTTCAACAATTTGAGAAAATACTTTTTTAATCAAGGGTACATGTTCCTGAGCATCTTCTTGTCTTCTTGGTGAGGATGTTACATTTTTCTCATCTCCTAATTATAGTGAGAAACCAGGTTGAGCACCTGCTAAGTCTTCATTTGTCTTTGCTTTATTTTCAGCTCTTTGTTCTTCATCTTCTGAGTCAATGACAACTTCTTTACTCCTCTTGTTGGAATTTTCTGATATGACAAGAGTTTGTATATTTGAGCTCACAGAACCTACAAAACCCTTATTTTCTAGCTTCTCTATATCAGGTCTGATTTCATGAATGAATGTTGAATATCCATTTTCAATTCTCCCTTTTGAAATCATTTTGTGGGGATCATAAGCCCAATTATCTCCTAACAGTAAATGCATTTTATCTAGCATCATAGTGACTTCATCAGTAGCCTGTCTCATATTGACTATAAAGGGACCCACAGACATAGGTAGCTTAAACATATGACCCTTTTTCATAGGCACGAAATGCACTTGATCAAAATTTAAACTCTACCTAATGAACTCCAAAAAAAATAACCTCATAGGCACAAATACAGGAAGTATGTATGGTTATACCACAGCTCCATAAAGTCTAATTTCTGAATGGTCTTAAAAAACATACCAATAACCAAATCTAAAATTCATTCCCAGCTATAAAAACTCTTGAGCCTTTGGCAGGAAGCATGGGGGAGAAACCCCATTCAGAATTTTGTATGCAGTAGACATAAAATGGTTTACAAAATCAAATAAACCCTCTTCATTCCATTCTCTTCTTACTAGGTCAGTCCAAAACACCATTGGTTGCCTCTTTTTATTTGTATCCATCATATTTAACCCCAGATGTAAGAATTCTTCTGCATTTTGATATAAAAAGAGATAAATAATAAGAGAAGGGAACCTGAATGACCCAGTCAGTGATAGGCTCATGAGCTGAGTATGGATAGCTTCTTTCCAGTATGAGAGAATATCCAACACTACCTATGGCTTCATTATCAGAGAAAACATTCCAAGAACTTATTTTTCTATGGTATTGTTGTCTTCCTTCCCCAATATCTTTGAATTGCACCTCAACACTGGCCAAATGTCTTCATCAAAAACCTCCATGGAGAATTCTTTACTGTCAGGTACAAACTGCTTCGTATCTGGCTTCAGGAAAAATATAAATTGATTAAATTATTGATCTACAAGACTATCATAATGTGTTATCAATGAATCATTAGTGAATTGGACATAAGACTCTGACTTAGGGTAACACATATCTTGACGAATTAATTGGGATGAGACTTGCAGGACATTTTCTCCATGAAAGTTCATTACAAAACACTTGCCCAGGTACATAACAGATACTAACCAATACAAAAATTCATGAAAAAGGTGAATTCTTGGAATGCATATAGACAATACACCTATTTTGACCATGGCAATGAAAATTGAAGAGGCTTGGTCATTTAGACAAACCTCTTGATAGAACTGGAGGTGGTCTATGGAGTAGATAGTGTCTTGAATAACCCTCTCAGTGTCCATGAGAGGAATATGACTGGAAGAACCTGAAAGAGATAGATGCTTGGCCATTATTCAGCTTGGGGTGGCAAACAATCGATAAGGTGGTAGATAGCAAGGAAAGACATAGGGCAGACAAACCTTCAAATACAAACTAACAACAATAACCTTGTAAAAAAATGAGAACCAATATTAAATAGGTGGTGCGGCTTATGACTTAAATGCTGAGTTGATGTGCCAAAATACCGTTAAAGGTACCCTGACGTGGCTGATAGCTATCTCCAACTAGCTACTCACGTCACTATGGGAGGTCTCAAGGTACGGAGAGCTCGTCGGGTTCATGCCCCCGCAGTTAATTTCAGCCGCAGATTTGGATCAGCACCATAGTCAATAGGGTCAACTGCAAAGGCACCCTCTTCGTTAACCCGTGTTCTAAATGTGCCCGCGGGTTGCGAATTTTGTTTCTTGCCTTATGAATCATCGGATCCCACTTCATAATCTACTCATTGTTTAGCTGAGTATTTTTTTGTATTTTTGAAAATTTGAAATAAAGGATATTGCAAATGAGCCACAACAGGGTCTGGAGTTGTTGGATGCATATCCTCAGAGTAAGAAGCGGTTAGAAAACATGGGGTGGATGTCGTTGTTTTTGAAATTCGATGGCCACAATTATGAAGTAACTGAATCTTTTTCTCTGAATCTGAATGTAGATCAGGCTCAGGTTGGCAAACTGAAGTTTAACCTGACCGGAGAATTGGTATATCAAGCCTGTGATATCCCACAAGAAGGAAAACGTTGGTTTAAAAATCAACGACTTAATAAAGAGATATGTGCACCTTTCCTGAAGAAGGAGCATGTGAATCCAGATTTGGAAAAGGGGATCTCACAAGATTATCTCTGAAGTAAGTATCAGTACCTTCTATTTCTCCTGCAAAAATATATTACATGTGAGGGTCAATTCGAGTTGGCCTTTCTTTTCCACGTTCGGCTTCTTAAACATTTTATAGATATACCACTGAATATTCCTTATTATTTCAGGATGTATCTATTAAAAATGGCTACTTCCACTAAAAAAATGGTGGCCTACATAGAATGAAATCTCTACTTCCACATTCTCATTAAGATTGTCATGATAAAGGTATTGAGGAGACGTAAAAATACCTAGGAGGAATTTTCTAAGTTTCCATATACTAGAGAGGAAGAGCCAAAGGAGAGACCTAAGAAGAAGCCTCAAAATAATAACCATCAAAAGGAAGAAAGCAAGAAGGAAGAGGATGCTATGGTGATTGGAGATACTGTGGTAAAAATTCCAAAACCACCGATGGGCACCAGTCCTCCTATCAGGTGCTTCACTAGGAGCCAAGCCGCTAAGTTGACTACTCAAGAAAATGAAGGGGGGGGAATACAACAAATGAAAACATGATGGGAGACTGAGAAACCACTGGAAGCATCCAAGGGAAAGATAATACAGGTTGAAGTGGCCAAATTAGTTACTAAGGAAGACTGGGAGGCATCATTTTATAAGGCCCAACAACTCAAGCAAAGTATGGATAAAACATTGGAGGTCTATTGAGAAATGGCAAAACAAAGCTTTCCTCATTCCTCTTAATAAAAGATAGAAGATGAAGAAACCTCCAAGAAAATAAAGTTTCTCAAAGAGCTGGAGGAATCTATAATAGACATTACAATGTCAGAAAGAGTTTTTAAGAGGGAAAATGAGACTCTTAAAGAAAATAGCCTGTGCCTTCAAAAGGAATTGGAAAAATGGAAAACAAAGTACCAAAAGACATGTAGAATAATGACAAGAACCAAGTTTTAATAGAACATCTGTAGAAGCGTAATGAAGAGTACAAAGACATAATTCAAAGAGAAGAATCAAGCAGGGCACAGTTGGATCATTTGGCTGCAGTGGCTGCAGCATAAGGGATAAATTAAATTTTCTTTTTGATGACATAGCAGATTTTCTTGCATAGGGACATGCAAGATATTCGGTGTGGGGGAGATGTTGAGCCTAAATTTTGGCTATTTTTTACAATACTTCCAAGGCTTTTCTTCCCATTTTAGACCCCTTTTTCCCCTGTAATTACCATCTTTTTGTATTTAGTGCCTTATTTGGACCAAAAGGATGTTTTGGACTCTAAGGTATGAAAATAACTCAAATGTGTCATTTGTTTTTATTCTTAAGTAATGTGATGTTGAATGCTACCTGATTAACTCATCTGTGGCTTTCAAAGTACTAATTGAATTTCATGAAGAACAACAGTCTTTGGGCAATTCCATGATATCTTGTAGAAGATCAAGGATTTCCTACAGCAGTGCCAATATCCTGTAGTAGGAAGTGTTCCTGTAGAGTCCACGTAGGTTATATATGTTCCGGTCATCCACAAAAGAAATGGGAACATGGGTTTTGTTTGAAAATCCATAAACATGTGCTCTATCTTACTGGTTGTTCCAGAATAGTATTTTGAACTACCTAGATACTTGTTCTATTCATTTTGGTTGAATTAAGAAAAGAGGCTCAAACGATCAAGCGAATTTATTTTGATACATGCTTACATTCATGGATCAAACCAAAGATATCTATTTACTGTATTTCTAGCTTATCTTAGTAAACTATTGTAATATTGTAATTTTACTTAGTTTCGGAAAAATCGCTGGTTTGCCAACTTGTATATAAACAATTAGATTCAATTTGTATGGGGGGAACTGGAGAGCACATATCATACTTCTGTAATTCTATGTAATTGATTCTCAGATTGATACAAGCTTGATGTTCTATTGATCTCATGTTGTAAGTTTCTTTAGTAGTTAAGGGGTTGCCAGTGAAGGAGGACCCCCTTTACTCACAACTCCAGTAGATGTAAGTGTGTATTTATTTAATTTTATTTCTATGTATTAATAGTAAATATATACACAATATCATTCATCTTCACTAGTTCATAGAAGCGCATGCCTTTAATGATCAACTATTGAGTTTATTGCGTGAATGTTTATAATTTGATTAAAGGATAAATCAAGTTATGCATTTCGTTCTCAGACTTACATTGTGAATGATTGGGAATGGGTTTGATTTAAATTTTGTTGTTTGGTTTTATATCTTTTCTTGATCTTCGTCAACAATATTAAGTGCTGTAGCGGGATGCGCTATCTACTCCATAGCCTTTTCTACTAAGTGCTGAGAGAAAAAAGAGAGATTTGGAACTGTGTGTGGCTTTTATGCATTGAAGTATCAACATGCATATATTTTTCATTGCACCTCGCAAGGTTACGATTACCCCTGGTTGATAATTTATGTGTGTCAAATTATAAGTTCAAATTTTCCCCAATAGTATAACTATGGACTGACGACAATACATATGACTCCCTGTGGCATATCAAATATGGCATATGGTTTAAACAATAGTTATATATACCAACATTGCGTCAAGTTTAGAATGGAGGCTCTATTATGTCGTTTGGAACATTGTTAACTTATCTGACGATTTGGCGGGCTTCGCCAACCCTTCCCCCCATTATTCCAAAACAATTAAACTTAAATATAACCTTTTATTCAAGGATTAATAAAGCAATAGCGTGGCACATTGGTAAATTTGGGTAGTGCTGGTTCGGATTTCGTGGGTTTTATCCACAACTTGGAAGTTTGACCTGTGCCTGGTTCGACTTGACTTCCACATGCCCTGTTGTGAGACTACCACGTGTCTTATTCTGAGACTGCAACTTGGCCTGCTTCGGCCCATTTTTTCCTTATTGGAAAAAAACTTCAGAAGGTGTTTTCTCCCTCATACAAAGGCCATTTAAAAAACCGAACATACCATCGAAATCAATGTGAAGAGGTCTTTGACTTGGTGTTGGTTTCATGAGACTTTGATACTTTTGAATTTTTAACATTTTGAGGATCCTTCTAGATCATTCCTCTGCACTGGAAGTTTTTGGACCACCAAAATTTTGGTTTTAAGAAGGTATGAGGTGAGGGTATTGTTCCCTCACCCTTCTGATCTCCATCCACCTTGCTTTGTTTGGATTCATTCCTTTGAGTCACACTCGAAGATACTCTACATCTCCCCACCTGGAAGTGCAGATGTTCCTATCCAAGAAGGTATTTGTAGGTTTTAACCCTGTACAGAAATTATCTGCAAACAAATCTTAAAAATAGAAAATAAACAATAGCGAGAGCATAAAACATAAAGCAGATATACACAGAGATTTTCCCCTAGATCCCAAATCGGGACAACCAGCTTGATTTTTCATTATATTCATTTTAGTGTTACAACACATATATATACATGCCAAAGAATACATAAACCCCAATCCATTAACCCTGTATTAGAACATAACTGTAGTTCCCTTGACCAGATCTACAAAATACCAAGGGCCGAAAACCATCATACCCCAAAACCATGGGTAGGTTTGCCCACCGAAAAATAATGTCCAAAAAAAATTTCTCGGGGCGCTACCGCCCCCCCTGTGACCACCCTGCTGCGACCGACGCAATGTACAGGGTGGGCTATCACACCCCCTCCTCCCTCGTACGTGACTAGTCGTGGAAAGAATATAACACATACCCAACATTCTCTCACTTGTTTTTTTCTTTCCGAGGGGGCCACAGGAGAGCTGAGTCATTAGCCCAGATTTGCAATACCCATTGTTTCTCTACACTAAGAGAACTTCTAAGTGCTCACAAACTTTGTCAATGCATCTGCAACATTCTTCATAGTGTCCACCTTTACCAGCAACACCCTTTTAGCCTCAACCATATATCTCACAAAGTGATATTGAACATCAATGTGATTTGTCTTTGAATGATAAGCAGGGTTCTTAGCCAAGAAAATTGCACTTTGGCTATCTGATCTATCCTTATAGCTTCTTTGCACCAACCCCATACTTAAACATAATCTCGACCAAATGCTTCTTGCTTGCTTGCATAATTGGCACCATGTAATGCTGCCTCACAGCGTAGTTGAAACCTACAATTTGTCTTTCTCATCCTTGGCCCTTTTTTATAAATAGGTTAAACACATACCCACTTGTAGATCTTCTTTGGTCCAGAGCTCCAGCCCAGTTTGCATCAGCAAAACCACGAATGACCAACACTCTTTCCAATCCTGGTCTTCCCTAGTAGCACAAGCCATAATTACTAGTGCCACACAAATATCTGAAAACCTGCTTCACTGTTGTCCAATTCTCCTTCCTTGGGTTTGACATAAACCTACTCAATACTCCCAATGCATGTGCAATTTCTGGTCTAGTACAGACCATTTCATACATCAAGCTACCCACTGCACTTGCATATGGAACACGAGACATATCCTCCTCTTCTTCTTATGTCCTGGGACACTGTTCAGCAGACAACTTTACACCTACAGGAATCAGAACATTCACCGGTTTACTATCCTGCATATTAAACCTCTGCAATATAGTCTCGACATACTTCCTCTGGTTTAACCAGAGCTTCTTCTTTGCCCGATCTCTCTTAATTTCCATGCCCAAAATATATTTTGCAGCACCAAGATATTTCATGTCGAATTTGGAGAATAGTTGGGTCTTCAAATATTGGATAATATCTTTGTCATTTCCAATCAAAACATATCATCCACATACAACACCAAATAAATAACATGGTCACCAATTAATTTAAAATAAACACAGTGATCCTCCTCGCTTCTGGTGAAGCCAAGTCCCCATATATAGGTATCAAATTTCCGATACCACATCCTTGGTGACTTTTTTAACCCATACAAAGACTTCTTTAACCTACATACCAGTTCTCTCTTCCCCTTCACCATAAAGCCTTCAGGTTGTTTCATGTAGATCTCCTCTTCCATATCTCCGTGAAGAAATGTTGTCTTCACATCCATCTGTTCTACCTCAAAATTATATGCAATAGCAATAGATAAAAGTAATCTAATAGAAGTAACTTTGGCAGCAGGAGAAAAAATATCACCAAAATCAACTCCTAGCACCTGGATAACCTTTTGCTACCAACCGAGCTTTATATTTCTCCACCTTGCCTTCTACTTTCATCTTCTTCTTAAACACCCATTTGCTCCCGATGGGCTTCCTTCCAGCCGGCAACTCCACCAGATCCCATGCCTCATTTTTATGCAAGGATGTCATTTCATCAACCATGGCCTCCTTCCAGAGTTTTCCATCCTCTGAATCTACTGCCTCCCTGACGGTTCTGGGATCATCAACAGTTATAGTTAAAGTAAAATTTGAACAAAAAGAAAATGGACTATACCTTTCTGGTTTTCTTCTTTCCCGAACTGATCTTCTCACAGCTGGAGTTTGTGGCTCTTCCTCTTATGAGTCTTCTTCTGTTGTAGAGTCTGATTCATCCTCCTTTAGCTCAAACTTTATCTTCTTAGGTTCCTTTGGTAGGACTTCATGTTTAACAACATCTTTCACCTCTCTAAACACCACATCTCGGTTGTACATGACAACCTTCCTTGTTTCCAGGTTCCAAATCTTGTAACCCTTTAAACCATCCTTATACCCAATAAAGATGCACCTTTCAGATTTATTATCCAACTTGATCCTTTTCTCCTTTGGAACATGTACATATGCATCACATCCAAATACCCTCTTATGTGAAAGAGAGGGTTTCTTACCAGTCCATACCTCATGTGAAGTCTTATCCTCCAACATTGATGAAGGTGATCTATTAACCAAGTAACATGCAGTCTCCACTACCTCTGCCCAGAATTCTTGTCCTAACCAGGTACCACTGAGCATGATGCTTGCCTTTTACATCAACGTTCTCTTCATTCTTTCTGCAACTCAGTTTTGTTGGGGTGTGTATGGAGTAGTATTCTACCGTGCTATACCACACTTCTTACAGAACTCTTCAAATTCCTTCTTGCAGAGCTCCCCACCATTATCTGTCCTCAGCACCTTTATCTTCTTCTCTGCCTGGTTTTCCACCAGAGCCTTAAATTCTTTAAATTTGTCAAAGACTTCAGATTTCTTCCTCAATAAATATATCCATGTATTCCTTGAGAAGTCATCTATGAATGAAACATAGTACATAGACTTACCCAATGATGGAACCGACACAGGTCCAAACACATCACTGTGCACAAGCTCTAATATATTTTTTGCCCTCTTAGCACCAGAAGGAAAACTCGCCCGATTCTGCTTCCCATATACATAATGTTTACAGAAATCGAAATCCAGAGAGCTATTAGACATACCTTCTACCATACCATTTCCATGCAGTATCTGAAGGCCCTTCTCTCCAATATGTCCAAGCCTTTGATGCCATAGCATAGAATTTTCTTTAGAGACTGCTAGGCTTTCCACTCCACTTTTGGGAACCACAAAAATTTTGCACCCATCAATAACAGTGCTGCCCTAAATCTTGTACAAAGTTTCAATCCGAACTCCCCACATTAATACCAGTGCTCCCCGAACCATCTTACATGTATCTTTATCGAACACTATTTTTACACCTGCATCATCCATCTTGCTTACAAAAATCAGATTTCTGGCTAATGCAGGAATGTGCAGAACACTAGGAAGTGTTCTAATCCATCCACCTTGTAGCTTCAGCTTGAATTTTCCATGTTTGACGATTATGGCCTTCCCATAATCCCCTAGGAAGAAATCATCGCCATAATATTTCTCATACTCGCATAACCACTCCCTATGGGGAGTGAAGTGAAAGGATGCACCCGAGTCAATCAACCATGAATCATGATCTACATGTGTATTTGAAGAAGAAGCTAAATACACATCCCCACCTTCATCCGAGGTGGTCTTTGCCTCTGAAGAAGGAGCATCATCAGATCCCTTTCCTTTCTCAAGAGATTTAGATCTCCAGTCCTTTTTGTAGTGACCTTCCTTCTGTATTTCCAACACACCTTTACAAACTTTCTAGGAGATTTAGATCTCCCACTCGAAACCTTATTCTTGTTTCTGTTCTGTGACCTTCCTCGTATAGATAAGGCATATTCATTCTTACCCTCCATATTTCTCCATCTCATTTCCTTTGACAGTAAGAATGAGACAATGTCATCAAAATTCAAGGTATTTTATTGCTACCTATTGCAATAACCAGACTATCCCGCGAGTATGTTAGAGAACACAATAAACTAATGAACTTATCTTCATCTAAGATTTTAATATCAACAGATGACAGCTGACTTACCACAATATTGAAGGCGTTCAGATGCTCTATCACCGAGTCTCCATCCTTCATCCTCAGGTTATATATCTTTTTCCGTAGGAATAATTTATTCACCAGAGACTTAGATTAGTACAAAGTCCCTAGCTTGTCCCACAAGGTCTTCGCTGTAGCTTCCCCAGATAAATTCAAAAATACTGAGTCTAAGAAACACAACCGTATTGTGCTCTTTGCCTTCCGATCCAGCTTCTTCCAGTCTTCATCTGACATTGTCGTTGGTTTAGTACTCTGATCTACCATGATCCACTGATCTTTACCTTTAGCTGTCTGCTTCCCACCAACATGTGTGTGTGTGTGCTCTTTAATCATGTTGATTATTATTACTGTAATTATACATGTATCATCTTTTCTAGAGCATAAATTCAGTGATTTGGAAGGTACCCTAAACATGTTTCAAAGATCTTCTAATGAAAGTCTGAGCCGGTTTAAACATGTTGTACATAATGTAAATTCATCCCATGTGCTCTTTCAAGTCGTCCATGGTCCCACAAAGTGGACAAACTCCCCAACAAAGCAGAGTCTCGTCAGGGGAAGTGTCTAGTAAATGACTAAAGTAGACATACATTTTGGAAAAGCTATAACAGTCACGTTCTTGATTACTTTCTTTTTACATGCACCAATAATGTACATTTTGCTAAATCTCTCAACCACAACATAAAATTAATCATGACCTTTTCTAGACATTGGAAGTATACCTACAAAATCCATAGATATACTTTCCCATGGCCGAGAAGGAACTAGAAGTGGAATATACAAACCTAAATTTCTGTTGTTTGGTTTTCTTGTTGAACAAATGACACAACCTTTGATGTACTTAGTAATTGTTTCATTCATTCAATGCCAATAGAAAAACCTTTGTAATTGTGCCATTGTCTTACCTACACCAAAATTCCATGAAACACGAGAAGAATGTGCTTCCCTGATGACATGCACTTTTTCTCCCTGTGGTATGCACAACTTTCCAAGATGATACAATAACCTGTCATGAACATGATAATTCACTTCTTCCACCTGAGCACCATGAGTTAGTGATTCATAAACATCCTTAAAATAATTAATTGTAGCATATTGTTCTATATATATTTTTTGTGCTAAAGAAATTCTTTGAAGAATAACCATTGCATTCAAAGAAGGTCTTGATAACATATCAACTAATTTATTGGTGGAACCTTTCTTATATTTGATTACTAAATGAAATAGTTGCAAAAACCCCATCGATCTATAATGTTGAGATTGTTGCAATTTAGTTTGATATTGAAGGTACTGAAGTGGCTGATGATCGTTATGAATCACTATTTCTTTTCCCATTAAATAATGTTTCAATTTTTTAACACTTTCCACTAATGCATAAAATTATTTATCATATGTTGGATAGTCAACAACTTCTTTAGAAAACATTTCTAAATGAAAAAAAATAGGCTTTCCTTTTTTTAATAATACTGCACCCATTGCATACCCACTATCATCAATTTCTATTTCAAATGCATGTTGAAGATCTGGTAAAGCCAAGATTGGAGCTGTAACAATTTTTTTCTTTAAAGTGTCGAATGTTTTTTGTTGTTTTCCTCCCCATTGAAAGGAGACTTTAGAACTTGTTAAATAATGAAGTGGTGATGAAATAAAAGAGAAATGAGAAATTAACTTCATCCAATCTAAAATGCATCCAATAAACTTCTAACTTCTATCACATTTTGTGGTCTTAGCCATTTAACAATCACATCAATTTTTAGCTAACCACCCCAAATTATGTAACCAAGATATACTAAGGAAGTTTTTCCAAATTCACATTTAGAGAGTTTGAGATATTGTTTCTCTTTTTGCAACACAACAAATTTGTTAAACATGCTTTACATGTTCTTCCAAACTTGAACTGAAAATAAGAATATCATCCAAATAGACTATGACAAACTTATCAATAAAAGGACAAAAAAAATCATTCTTCACTCTCATAGAAGTTGTTGGAGCATTTCATAATCAAAACTACATAACTAACCATTCAAGAAGCCCATGTATAGTCTTAAATGAAAATTTCCAGATATCATTCTCTACAATATGAATATGATAAACAGTTCTTAAATCAAGTTTTGTAAAGTAAACAAAATTATTTAACTAATCAAGCAAATCATAGATTCTAGGAAGAGGAAACATGTTCTTAATGATGATTTTATTTAAAGCTCTAAAATCAAAACACATTCTCCAAGTTTCATCTTTATTTGGT
Source organism: Pinus albicaulis (assembly GCA_034641835.2). Lineage (NCBI taxonomy): Eukaryota > Viridiplantae > Streptophyta > Pinopsida > Pinales > Pinaceae > Pinus > Pinus albicaulis. The sequence continues at coordinate 1,049,334,875 of CM076578.1, read as the reverse complement.
ACTAATATTATCGGTGATCCACTTGGAGAAGAACTAGGTCGAATAAATCCGTTCTCAACCAATTCCTGAATTTGTTTCTTAATCTCTTCATTTTCTATGACTAACATATGATACATGCCAATGTTCAGGAGAGGGGAATTAGATTTTAATTGAATCTCATGTTGTATTTCTCATTTTGGAGGTAAAATTTTTGGTTCTTCAAAAAATTCCTTATAAGAATATACTATTTAAACCAAATTTTCCTTAAACTGAGAATTACACCCTTGAAAAGCATCATACTTATCTTTAGGTTGTTCTTTGACAATCATGAGAATATACATTTTACTTTAACTTATTAAACTTTTCAAATGATTGACATTGATTAAATCTAAGTTTGTCTTGATTCTGTGTGCCCTGACAATATATTCAATTCCCTATTTAAGAAGATGATACTTATTCTCCTTTCTATGAAATTTGGCATCTCGATCACAAAGATATGGACTACCCAATGCAACTCCACATATATCCAAAGGAATCACGTCTAATTCAAATTCTTCAACAAAATTAGCTGTAATTGCAAACCTTAATCGGCACTATTTTGTGACATGCATCTGAGTATTTTATTTCAACAATCCTAAAGGGTATGGTTTTGGATTATTTTTAGTTTCCAATCACAATTTCCTTACTAGTTCCTCATAGATTATATTTTCCTGTGATCCACTATCGAATAATGTGTCTACTTAGTGTGCTTGGATATTATCCTTATGTGAAACAATTCAATTCTCTTCTTTTACTCAATCACATTATTAGCTTTTAAAGAATATGCAAAACAAGTATAACTAGAACTAGTTTCAGAAGGTATACTTGTTATAACCATAGCGGTAATCTTCTTCTCATCACTGGAGCCATATCCCAAATATTTTTTGAATATAACATTAGCTTTCATCTCACCCTTCTTCTTAAGGAACTTGTTTGGTTTAAGTTCAAGATGAAGCTTCCAACATTTGGAGTCATCATGTCCAACCCTGTGACAATGAGTACACGTAGGCCTTTCTCCTTCCTTCTTTGTTGTTACTGATTTCTTCCCTTTCAACTTGTTATTTTCCTTGCCTTCTTTGGAATCTTTGTTGTCTGAATGCTTTATTGGTTTCTTTGAAAAGTTTGACTTAAATGGTTTTCCACCTGATTCAATATGAATGGATTTTACACATGCTTCATCAAAATCAATTGGATTAAACATAAGCAATGTATGTCACAAATAAGAATGCAAACTTCCAATATACTTTGACAAAGTTTCCCATGTGTTTAATGGAACACCAAGTGCTAATTCCTTTTTATTGGATTCCTCTGTAAAATATTTCACACTATGTCCTTTACCTTACCTTAAATGTTTCCAATCCATTACAACTTGGTGCATATATCCTACAGGATAGAATTTCTTTCTAAGAGCTTTAACAAACTTACACCATGACGAGATAATTTTACCTTTTTTCTTAAAATTTGATTGAATTTTACTTTACCGCCACATCAAATTTGTTCCCCCCATTCTAAGTGCAACTAACTGAATTTTTAAAAATTCATCAACAACATTTTGAATCCTACATTACACCTCAAGTTTCCTTATCCAGTTATCGAACTTTTTCAGGATTCATTTCACCAACAAATATTGAAAACTAAAACTTAATATCAAGCTTGAAAAAAGGAGATTTCTTTGTTTTCTTTTGTGAGTCTGAATTTGAACTTTAATGATAAGATAATAAAGAAGAAGAATACGAATATGGAGGAGAAGGAGGTTCATTACCATCAGCTTTTTCCTTACCCTTTTTCTCTTTCGTGCCTTTATAAGATGAACTTGCATCTCTAGTATTCTTGTCTTCATAAATTTCTACAATCATCCTTTTCATATTAAGGAACATTTTGTGAAATTTCTCCTCGCCAACAACCTTTGTTTCGGGAGTTTTTCCTTCATTTGACTCTCCCATCTCCAACTTTTAAGAGACTTTCCTCAATCCAATCTCTGGATTTATCTTCTCAATCTTCCCATCTCCATGTTGCAACCTAGATCTAGTCAATGTTCACATTGGAAAATATCATGCTTATACATGATCAACCTCACTCTCATACCAAATCATGTTCCAAAAACAACAGATTTGGCTATTTGCAAAATTTCACCGAATATTAACTAAGGTTTCTTTTAAGTGAATGAAAGACAGAAATTGATTTTTAAGTTCCTTAAGCATAAAAATTGAAATCTAAAATTAAGCATGAACAACAGAGAATAAGAAGCAAACATGGAAAACTTGATGATGGAGTTCATCGCTCCTAGACTACATCTCCAAATCTGCTTCAAATGGGTGTTTGTTGTATTAAAAATGACTATAAAGCCTCTTTACATCAAATTCACCATTTTTTAATGTGCACACATGCATCAATGCATACCGTCAACTAATAGGCCTCAACCTCAGCTTCCTTATGCAACTTATAGATTTCAAAAAGGCCCAATATTGGCCAAGTTATGCCTCAAAAGGCATATTACAGGAACTGATAACACAAATTCCCGAGCTTCACATTACAACTCCCATCCCAAGGGTGCACTGGAAAAAAAACTTATAATGTCCATGGGAGGTCCCGAGTTCAAACCCGCAGGCCTCCTATAATCGAATTTGGGAAACAAAGCATATTTTTTATAACGTAACTCTAACATTAGAGATTGGTCGCAACCATATCAAATATTATATATCACATATTTTTAACATAGTCACACGACTGTTGGTATGCACCACATAAATCAAACGTTTGGCATATGGTTGTAACCATAGTATTACTATGGACCAACGATAATACATATGACTCCCCATGGCATATCAAATATGGCATATGTTTTAAAAAATAGTTATATATATGAAATTCGCGCCGAGTTTACAATGGAGGCTCTGTTATGTCTTTTGGAGCGTTGTTAACTTATCCAAAGGTTTACTGGCCCACTGGATATGGCAGGCTCCACCAACCCTTCCCCCCATTATGCCAAAACAATGAAACTTAAATAATATTTGCACCATGGATTAATAAAGCATTAGCATGCCTCGTTGGTAAAGTTTTGTAGTGTTGGTTGGGAGGTCACGCGTTCGACCCACAACTTGGAAGTTTGACCTGTGCCTGGTTTGACTTAACTACCATGTGCCCTGCTATGAGATTGCCACATGTCATGTTCCGAGACTTCCACGTGGCCTGCTCTGGCCCATTTTTTTCTTATGCGAGAAAAAATTTAGAATGTGTTTTCTGCCTCATACGGAGGCGATTTTGGAAATTGAACATACCACTGGAATCAACATGACGATCTCTTCAACTTGTCATTGGTTTCATAAGCATCTGAGACTATTAAAATTTGAGCATTTTTAGGATCCTGCTGGATCATTTTCCTTAGGAGAAGCATATATAAAAGCTTTGATATTTGTTTTCTCGTTTATATTTTCACCTTATCCTTCTCTACTTGATTGGATCATTGTGGAAAACACTGAAACATAAATAACTAAGTGTAGGCATGAGGTTTCCTAAATATACGTGGATATCATTTTTTGACATAAATATTTCCTTACACAAGTATCATATTTTTAGTCAAAACATCATCAACCAAAAGGTATAACCAAGATGAAGAAGAAGGACTGAAGGTCAGCCAAATATTGTTGTGTCACAAGGCCCTTCTCTACTTTTATACATTGTCTTTGGAGCCGAAGGGAACATGCTTCATGTGAATTATTATAAAACAAAACATGAAATAAAGGCAAGACATAAGAATGAAACAAAATCCAAGAGACAAAGAAAATGGAGGATGAACTGAAAAAAATATGCATGACAAAATAAAACATAAAAATAAAAATAAAGAGAGTGAGTGCAAGATGAGTGTGCAAGGGGAGACTAATATGAATCTAGACCTACTATTAACTTAACCAACTAGAAGTTCAGGGTCAAGTGTAATGAAATTTACAATGTATTCATCGTAATTGATCCCGAACTGCATACAAAAAGAGACAAGTGATTAAAATATATATAAAACAATGTGCAACGAAAAATATAAGTGCTTGAATATCTTGCACAAAAAATTGAAGGTATTTTTGTCAACAAAAGGACATGTCATAGAAACTACTTCTAACCATCTCACACTCTGACATTTTTTATGAAAACCATGATTAAAAAAACCTTGAAATCTTCTTGTGAATGTATCTTCTCATGTACTGTACTCCTTAGCAAACATGAGAAAATAGTGAAACTTGTTATTTGTGACAGAGCTTGTTAGGTAATATAGCTCCAACCATTCAATTATTGGATCATGAAATTCAAAACAATCCTCTTGAGAACCTTGAGATCATTGAAAAGATGATTTTCAACTAAAATAATGGGATCAAGATGAGAATATTGTAAGGTAAAATGGATCTGATCATATTCATAAGGCTTATCAAGATAGTGAGGGCCTGACATAACCATCAACAAAGGTTGAAGTTCCTTAGCTGCTTGAAAAGTATCTAAATAGTGAGATAAACCACAAAGATTAATCAATGTGAAACAACTATCATCAAATATACTGGTGAGAAAATGATAAGTTGAATGACAGTCATCAGGATTATAATTATGATCAAAATAATGATTACAGCATAAGATTCTCAATTATAAGAAAATAAGGGTAGGTCGGTATAATTTTTTTTGCAAATGCTCTGAATAATAGAATCATATTCCTCGCATGATGAATATAACAAACTAGTTCAATGTAACTCATTACACACACAACTAGCCTCTTAATCATCAAAAGGATTGAGAAGGAAAGCTAGTATAGAAAATGCATGGAGCCAATCAAGATACAATGAGCGAAGAATAATTTGTTTCACGAAATAAATCTTCATTCCCTAACAATCAAGAGTATTTCAGGTGCGATGAAGAAAAATGTTAGTCGTATAACATTCACAAGAAAAACTAGGAGCTGACTATTCTAAAATGCATCTTATAGACATGATTCCTTCGGCCAAAGATAATTTTCAAAATGATCAACTTCATAGTTTCATGATTCTATGAGAGATACACATTGCAAACCGAGTTAAGTACAATAACCTTGCATGGAGATGAATCATTATAAATAGAATCTTTAACTCGATCAGAAACCAAATCTTGAAACTTTGAAAGACTATATATGAAATACCATACATCTTTTAGGAAGGAATTTAGATCAAGTACAACCATGCAAATAAAGAAAATTTGTGAGAAGAACCAGATCAAACTTATTTTGGAGACCTTACCAGAGTCGCAAGATCCTGACATAACCATTAACAAAAGTTGAAGTGCCTCGACTTCCTGACAAGTCCCGAAATTTTCAAGAATTGTAAAATCAAAATTTCAAGAGTGAATTAGATCATGCTTGGTGTGAGGATAACTACTTCCACTGATTTCAATGATACCACTTCTAATCGAATGACAACTATCTTTGTCACTAATTTGATTGGATTTTACAATTTCAACAACCAAATTACTCAAGTCAAAATATTCTTATGATCGCAAATCTAGATATATATGAATCAAATAAATTTTAGGAGCAAGTTGATTTGAAGAGTTGTCCTCATGATAAATAGGAGATGATGAGGGATGAAAAGAATACTCAATTATTTGATTGATTTATTTCTCATCGTGGATAGCCTCACTACCTTGTGTTAATTTAGAAGTTAACTCATCATATGAAGAAATTGAAGAGCATGGATTATCTTCATCATAGGTAGATGCATCACAAACAGTGGAACACAAGGGATAGTGAGATGGAGAGGATGTTTCCATAAGAACATATTCTTTAACTGAATCAGATTCTATATCTAAATATTCAAATCAAACATTCTCGAGGAATCAAAAGATCAGTTGGTGAAATTGGGAATTCATCATCACATACATCAATAGAGTCATCATCGTCAATATGATTGTTTCCCAAGACTATACATTGATTAAGAAAATTAACTTCATTCGATTGATTACTGAGATTAATATATTGAAAATCATCCAAAAATGGAAGTGTGTCATCTTGACATGGGGGACTTTGAGAAAGAGAAGAGAGATCAAAATTTTCTTCATTTTCTTGCTTCTCTACCTGTGTAATATGTCTGCCTTGTACATGATCGCAATTTGGACTAGCAAATTGAAAATAAAGAAAGAGTGAAGAACTAGTTGGTGGAGCAGATTGATCAAGCAGATCATGATACAAAGAGTCATGGCATGTAGATGATAGTGGATGGTGGATGTCCCTTGAATAATTAGTAATTTCATTGGTACCAAATTGAATATTGAGGTTAAGAGCGCTAACGTCATATTGAGGAGTGAAAGGATTATTCTTCACCCTAGGCTCCATGAACCATTCCAAGGTTTCCTCCATTGGATCTCAATCGTGAGATGTGAATGAAGGTTGAAGAGACAAATGGAAAATATTATTTTTGGATTTCCCAACTCCATAATTAACTCATAGAGGCACCCTGACCAATACTGGAAAAGGAGGAGGATAAGGAAGAAAATGAGTAATATGTTCCTCCTCTGTAATTATAGGTGTCTCATGATTTACAAGATTTGGGGAAGAAAAAACATCAAGAGGTTTATATTCACCATGGAAAGAGATATGAACCGAAAGGTCAAACTTTTTTTTAAAGAAATCCCAATCCGTATCTTCTTCAGGAAATTCATAAGAAAGATGAATAAATCGATTCTAAAAATAATTAATTAATTCATTAGGCTTCATTATTAGTTGATTAATTATTTTAAAGATATTCTTATAATCATACCTATCAAATGGTAAATGAATCTCCTAGATGAGATGTTCAAAAGAATGAATGGAAGTGGGTGGCAGGGTATGGCACCATCGGTTGACTCAACCTTCAAGTGTGAGGCAGAAAAGAATACAAGCCACATCTTTACAGTAAATTTCATAGTGTTCATAGAACTCAAGAAAAAGAGATGCATGCTTGGTAATGGATGTATCACCCTCACTATTAAACTTAAGTTGAGAAAAGTCATCAAGTTGTTCCACGGAGATGAAAAGTTTACTAATAGATAGGCTAGAGAAACATTACGAGATTATGATTTTGGGGTGAGACATTTAAGATAAGAAATTCAAAATAGACTCAATGGGCACAAATTTTCATATTTCCCTCCTTCTAGTGTCATTTGTTGACAATTCTAGATACCGCCAACATGAAAGTGGGTCTCCCCAAGGAAAATTCCCAATTAGACTTCACACTGTTTTATGTGGGAACCCTTATGGAAATAAGGATCAGCTGCAATATATTCTTAGATATATTCCTTGGCTACAATGTCGAGAACGAGTAATGCATAGGTGCTTTCAGATTAGAAAGTGAGTATGCCTTATGGAATTTTTAGCTGTGGGATGTATCAAGGTTCTTTTACCGAAAGGGAAGAAAAAAGTGTGTCTTTCAAAGACAAGTGATATTACTAATCTAGAAAATACACATGAGCATGTACATATGAATGAATCTTTGGACAATTAGAAAAATAGTTCACATATAAGAAACAATTGGTAAAACACATACAACACACCTCCAACAATATAAGTACCAAAGCCATCGAAATAGTTCAATTTCCTTAGTACATATTAAAACAACATGCATCACAAACATTTATAGAATTGTCTTAAAATATTTATGACATACGCAAGAAATTATGTTGGATCAATGAGCTTATGAATTAATCAAAAGTTCGTAGATACATCAAGACTATAAACACCACTAACCCCAATAGTGGACCGTTAGAGCAACCATTTGCTCCTCCAAAAGAACTATTTTCCTCTCAAATTCTCAGTAGAAGGAGCCAAGGTGAAAATTCATATGCATGAGCTATGAGGGTGTATATATAAAAAATGGGGTGACCATTCACCTCCCTCATGTCTCTTGGACTACCCGCATGACTGTTTAACTTCTCCATAACTCTTTGGCTCCTTCATGGCCTTTCACATTCTATGGATGACTCTCAGACTTCCACTCTACATTACATTTCTCCAATATTGAAATTACATAATCCACAAATGACGTGGAAAATTATGACTCATGAGAAGACATGACATAACACTGATGACATGGATTGCATGACATAATGGAAATGCCAATCCATTCTATGTTGTTTCTTTCTTTGTCTCTTCTTGAAATATGGAACATGCTCTTCTTCTTCCTCCTCCTTAAGGCTTGAAGGTAGGGAGTCTTCAATGTGATAATGATTTCCAACTGTTGTCACAATATGGCTTCCCTTTTTCTTTCTTGATTGATCAACTTGTCTTTGCAGCTACAAAGGTGTCTTCTAGCAGGGCCGCCTTATTCATCTCCTTTATCATCATCTTTTCATAATATGATATAATACCTCCAACTAAAAGCCACTCCTAAAAATATGACATCAGTAGAATAAATCCCTAGTCTAACATGCTTTATGAAAACCAATGACTGAGTTGGAATTGGGTGATAAGATGGGAGATAAAATCAAGGATTGTGCAGTTGCATAACTCAAGAGGTCAAGGCCCACTACTAAGCCTTAAGACTACGCAATGCACTATTTATGCATTCCAGGGAAAGATAACTACGCAGTTGAGAGGATCAAGGAGTAAAACTAAATTCTTGAGGCTTGAGGTTTCCCATTGCACAATTATGGAGGGACAAAGGACAAGGGATTGAAAAGTTGCACTGTTCAAGAGGTTAAGGCTAAGGTTTGATTCTTGAGACTATGCAGTGCGCATAAGAGGATGACTAGAGGCAGAGGCTACATAGTTCTGGAGCTCAAAACACACACTTCAAATAGTTGAGCACATAACATTGATAACTCAAAACACCTGGAAAAAATATTTCCCTCAATGTGGCAACATTGTGACAAATTTCCCTCAGTGTGACACTTAAAGGTACACTTTGCAATGAAAGTGGCAACACTTGTGCGGAAATTATTGAAGCTTTGGGAATGAGTTTGATGCATGTATACATGATAATAATACTCATTAACACCAAATTTACCCCTTTAAACAAACCAAAACTACATATGTGTGATGTGCGATGCTTGCCATGCTAAATGAAAACACTTTGATTTTCTTCTAAATAGGATAACAATACTTAGAGATAGCACATGTGATAAATCATAATACTTGCAATTACAATATGAAAAGTGAAGTAGGCTCTGAAATTTGGATGTAGATGCAACAATGATACCAATACCCCAGAGGTAAATATTTTTCACTACTTTTTTTCACTTATGAAAATTGGGCAAGTGATGTAGATTATCGAAATAGCACTAGTGGTGGTGCTTTATTTCTTGTTGAATTTATTGTTTCATGGTTGAGTAAGAATACAACTTCATTCTCTCTATTTTTTGTTGAAGTAGAATACATAGCACCAACTTCTTGTTGCATTCAACTCTTATAGATGAAGCAAAATTTACAAGATGTAAAAATATTATATGATCAACCTATTCCAATAATCTGTGATAATATAGGTGCCATCATCATGTGCAAGAACCATGTTTTTCATTCAAATACAAGGCATATTCCAATCAAGTACTATTTTTTAAGAGAGCAAGCTACAAATTGAATTGTCAAGTTAGAGTACGTGCCTAGAAAATATAAGGTAGTTGACATATTCACCAAACCTCTACAAAGATATCAATTTGATTATTTAAGGAAAATATTTGGAATAGATCCTCTTGACTTCCTCCACTAGATATTCCTTACAAGGAAGAAAGGCAACCAACAAGCACTTAGCATCTCAGATGAAATTTCCAAGTCCATAGGATCAACAAGACAGGAGGCGATTGTTAATAGGGGGGGCACTTTAGTTTCTTTGCCATTGATGTCAAAGGTGGAGAAGACCTCAAATAAAAATAAAATGGGGAGAAGTACCTCAATAAAACAAAAATTAAGAGTAGAAGTACACAAAAGGAGAAGTTCATCATAGGGGGAGCAACATTCACAAGGGGGGAAGAAAGAGAAGTAAGAAGAACGAGAAGTAAGAATTACACTTATTTTTTCTTTATGCTTATGTTTTGTTGCTATATGTTTTTTCTTTGGTGTGTACATCAATGTTAAAGTGAGATAATGTTAGAAACATCTTTTCATTGATGGAAAAGGTGAAGAAGATGATGGAAAAGGAAAACCAGAAGATGACAAAGGCACAAGTGTTTGTGAGAATATTTCTAAAGGCGCAAATACTTTGAAGTGAATTTTAGTTTAAAATATCAACTGAAGTGTACTTGAGACCCACTCAAATGGATAAAGCTCAAAAAGATATTTCCAATGATATATTGAAGTCTAGAAAACACCTCCTCAATTGAAAGTTATTGAAAATCAAAGTTATGACATTAAAAGTCAAAAGTTAGAGGTCCCACAACACAGTTATTGCACAGATGGAAACCACGTAGTACATGCATGGACCCCATCAACCAATAAAATATTAAGAGGGACATCGCTAGGGGGACATGGAAAACAACTCACCCCGAGGTAGAACCTTAGAAGGTAAGAACCTGGGAAGAAATGGAGTATGCACATGATATTTTTCTCTGAGTGAAAACCTGGGAAGGGCAACCTTGGAAGAAACCCCTCTAAGAATACTCTGAGAGACACCTTTGCTTTATTACTGAGATATGTAGAGGTGAGTTATTGCTAATATTTGCAGCAATTCAACACAACATGCTTGAATATGGTGGTTTTTACATTAAACTTAATGAAGAATTTCAGAGAAAAAACAAGGCCTAGGACCCTCTTTCTACCAACTTGGAGAGTTAAAAACATGGAATTGTTTAGACGAAACACATGGCATGCTTTTATTAGATGAAGGAGACATGGTGTTAGTATGATCTCATAATGACATGGCCTAAGTAGATCATGACACGTGGAATGAAAAATAAATATTTTTGGGTGGCCAAGTGGGACAAAAATGGGTAACATGTGGCTCCACTCAGCAAGTGACACATGGCATCCTTGGAGAGGTGGTAGAAAACTGGTAGAAATAGGTGGTATCATTGTGGTAGTAAAAAGTCTCCCTAGAAGAATTGACCCTGGAAGAAACTATCTCGGGAGATTTTCTAAGTGCCATCAATAATAAAGTTTCATAAATAAATTTTGAGATGACACAGAAGACAAGAAATCTTGAAAAAAATATGATTGCTCTGAGTGTATAGCACAAGTCCCACCAGGATGACGTAATCTCAGAGAAAATGTTTTTCTCATAATAAATTGCCTACGATATTACTTAAGGGTGCACTAGCAGAAAATTATAAGAAGATGGAAGCCAAGAAACAGAGAAATTGATGGCAGCTGACAATGAAATTTATGCTATGAGAATGATGTGGAAAACAAATCATCTTTGTAGTTATGAGATTGGCTCTTGCAGACAAGTAATTCTTAGGGGTTATTTCATTGGTTACAACATCAAGTAGATGGATCCACAAGAACACAATCTCATAAGAAATGTTCTCAGCAATAATGTAGGTGCTCTCCATCAAGTTTTTGTCGAGAGAGTTTTCTCGAGGAATAAGAGGCAGGAGCTATAGTTCAACACTAGAAATGGATTTGTGTGGGAATTGTGACCAATGGCACAAAAACATATATGAATTAATTATTTCAATGTTTATTGGTGTCTTAGTAATTTTACTAGTGAAAAGGAAATTGTTAAATTAATACAATATTAATTCACCCCCTCTCTCAATATTGTCATGTTTTATAACAATACCATCCTCATTTGGGCCCCAGATAAAATTGTTGTCCCTCATGAAGTGTTAAGACAACAAGGGATATTCTAGGTCTGGGAACATCATCCCAAAAATTCATCAATGTAGGGAAAAGTGTTGGAAAGTTGTGGTTGTTGGAGGTTCCCAAGGATACAAGTGAAGCTTTACTACTACTTGGAGTCTCGTAGCTCTTAATTCCTCACTTGGGGTGTCAATATGACCCTATGGGATACTTGGACCTAATTAAGGTTCCCAAAACTTGGTTGTGGAACCACCTGACAATTACACACAATATCAAGTGCAAGAAACTACATTATTAGGTGAAAATTTAGCCATTTTTTCATCTAAGTGAACCAATTTTGAAATTAAATGGAAATTTGACACTTCACACAAGGTTTACCTTCCAAATTTAATGCTTTGAACTCGTATGGTGTTACCTACCTAGGTAGGAGTGGTTAATATATGACCATAATTGATGCTTCTAGCTAGGATTTGACATGTTGTTGATCCATCCTTCAATTGATATATTTCGGTGAATAATGATGGAATGGACGCGAACGAACTTTAATGCTAAATGTCATCTTCAATGAAACCAATGTGATGAGGAATTCCACATCCTGAGTGTATGGACATGAGGGGGGAGAAACTGTGGATTCATGAGTTACCAACTTAGCCTTTGTTTTTCTACCCCTCTCATTCCTTTTAGTTTTCTTGTTTTTTCTCTTTGTATTACTACTCGTAGCTCAAAGGGTTAGATCTTGGCCTGTATGATGTATAAAAATTAATACCTTGTTAAGGATGGGGCAGTTCATCTCCCATAAATTTTTGGTAAATGCAAAGGTTCCTTTTCCTTTTAATATTCTACAAAAACATGTTCCCAGGAACTGGGCAATGGCCATAATGAGTGAGGTAGGGCTAATATTGGCTTTTTCCTGCGTGAAAATTTGAATGTCCTAACCATGTTTTTAATTTTGATATTTTGTTCTTTTGATTTTTCTTTTGTGCCCATCATTTTATTTTTCTTATTATTTTAGTTGCATCAACCTCTTAGGGTGAATTTCTGATCCCTACTTAAGTATGTGGATGTGGAAGGGGTGTTTCGAATCCCATAGAACCCATGGTTAGTTGAACTCAAAGAATGGAGGTGAAATAAGTGCTTGTAATGTAATATGGAAAGTCATAAGTATGGAATAGGGATAGATAGGACTAGGTTATCTCAATCAAGGTTTTCCAAGTAGTGCCCCACCTATATCCATTGACCCATTAGGGGAGGTCCCACAAGAATAGGATTGAAAATTAACCCCACATTTAAGGTGAGGGAACAAGATCATATTAAAAACCCCTCTTTCTTATAGGTTACCCAATACACATGATTTCAAAATAATAAGCACATGATTTCAAAATAATAAAGTAGCTTTTGATCGAAATTTTACCTTCCAATATGCATTCTTGCCAAATGGGTGAAGAAACATATGATTATTGCCAGTGGCAGAGATATGAATGGCAAAACCTCATTGGTTATTGGTGTTTGTTATGGGTTGTTGGCTAGGTGGTTAGACGAGACAATGGGAAAAACATTCATCCTATGGGATCACCAAATTTTGGTGGGTAACAATTCCTTAAAGCTTTGTTGACATGGGGCTAATCATAATGGTCGTATAGTTACAGGGATCATTTTTATCCCCATTTTCAAGATAATAATAATGATTCTTTGATTATATGGTTTATGAAAGCCCTAATTAACTACTAAATTGAAGAGATTGTGTATATCAAGGATGAGGATTGGCCCTCAAATTTTTAGTATTTCAGCATTGCAGCTTTGATGTCCTTAGATTTCCCCTTTGCAAGTAGCTCAACCAACAACTTTAAGTCTTATATTAAAAACACTTCATCCTCGAAATGAAAATTTGGAATGTTTTCCACAATCATTAGAGATTCATAAATATTTTTGAATTGGGAATTCCATTCATTTGGGGAATTGCATTATTTTCTTTAGTTTCAGAAATCAAAATTTAACTCCAAAATATCTTAAGATTGATCTTTGATAGGTGGATAAGATTCTCTTGATATTTATCAATGTGGTGCCTCTTTTCCTTTTAATTGTGGCTTTGTATCTTTTTATCTTATCCAAATTTTAAGAACCCATTAGAAGCATCCCTGATGTATTTTCTAGCAATTTCACATTTTTTATCATACAATGGGTTGGCTATGCTATTTTTTTCGTGTTTTTTCGCTAGCACTCCGATGGAGAATCTGTTAATGGGAGTGGAGTTATTTGTCATCAAATTATAATTAAGGTTCTCAATATTGTTCTTATAAGTTAGGATATTTATTTCAGGCCTTTTGGAAAAGATTAACTTTATTTTTTCAAAGTGCAAGTGTCTTTGGTTACTCCAATTTTACTCAATAGATGTTTTGTGCAAGAAATTTTTTAGGGTTAGGGATAAAAGTAGAAGTTCAAATTCAGGTTCATGGTCATTTAAAAGATGAAAAGTTATTAATTGATTGTATATTGGGATATCTAAAATCACATAATCTATGACACTATTTTCCAACCAATGGATACTAATCATCTCGTAAGAATTTAGCTATTTCATTAAAATTTTGCAAACGATTAAATTTTGATAGTTACGTAACTTGATTAGGATGCAATACAAATTCTTGGTAAAGCCTTGATAGTTTAATTTATACCTATTAACATGAGAATACAATCTTCATTTCTGAAAATGTAAATATCTTTCTATAAGTGTTTGCAGGGACAATTATAATCTAGATTATTTAGTATAAGTAATATAATCTATATTAATTATTATTTTTAAATCCCTAGGGGGGGAGAAAGGAAAATAAATTGGTAATCTAAGTGATGTTAAATCGTGTAAACTAAGAAATCCAAGGTTCATATCCCCCATTCTATGAAGAGAGGCACAAGTCGTAGACCCCAGAGGTATAGTGGTAGCGGCTAGAAATGACCCCATTTCACGCGAGTACAAAACTAACCCAATTTCTGATTCCTCTAGATAACATATATATATATATATAAGCTATTATCATGAAAAACCATTGCTAATTTTTATTTAAATAGAATTTAAAATAAATTAAATCATTTTAACTTAAAAATTATGAATAAAACAAAATGTTGCATTTAATTTCACTTTATATTTTTATATTAATATTATTATTTTGTACCAATACATAATGGGAAAAGTTATTAAAATTTTAAAAAAATATATTTTTATTTAAAAAATAAGCATAATTAATTATGGTTACGTACTATTTTAAGATTTTATAAGTATGGTTAATATTAATAAAAAATAAAACAATTTAATTTTTAAATATATAAAATTTATTTCTAAAAAGTAAAACTATTCCTTTTTTAATATTACAATTTATGTTTCCAAAATTATATATAACTTATTATTTAAATTTAGCTTAAACAATTATTTTATATAAAATTAAACTTGAATTATAAAAAGGAAAAATAATTGTTTTGACATTTATATTTAATCTACATTTAAATTTAAATTAAGTTTATAATATGTGTTTATATGTATGGATTAATAGTTGTAATGTTAAAGAATATCAATAATATATAAATATTAGAAAGTCAAGGATTGTGACAATAAATCCTAATAACTTATTTAAAAATATAAATACAAATGAAAATGTAAATGGCTCATAAATTAAAAATATATATAACAATTTCAAGTAGTTAAGTGATTTTTCTCCATGGGAGTGTCTGTAAGACAAGTGCATCAATGCGTTAATGTTCACCCCACATGTATTTAATGCAAGGGAGGAAGGCAGTGATCACACAACCCAACATTGGGAATCAAAAACTTCTGAGAGCTGTTGGTTTATATGCAATTTAGTTTGTTGTATTCCATTCAATTTTTGCAGGAGGGAGATGATAGAAATGCGAGCTTGGGATATTTTAGAAGGGGGAGGTAACTTTGGTTGGATTTTTCACTTTTTTGGTTCGAAGGTACTAAAGATTAATGTTGTTGAAGGGTGAAAATGTGAAGTTGTATTATACTTTTTGCTTTTTTTTCGGTTTTTTAACTTTCTGCAAGCTAAAAAAATTTTCTGTTTAGAATTTCATTTTGCGATAAAAATAAAAGTTGTCAGAATTTTTGTTAGCTTTCTATTACTTATTTTTTGGAATTTTTTTATACACATTTGATATGTCAACTTAGCATTTCTTTGAGTGTGTGTTTTTTAACAATCAACGGATTCATAAGAATTCATGTTAATACACAATGTTGTATTCTTTGAAAATTTGTGTTTTTGAGAAACAAAATGTGTTACAACAATCCAGACATAGTATACTTTGGTTTCATCATATTTAAAAAGCCAATGGATACATATCATAGTTACCAGAATTTTTTGAACTAGTCCAATATGAAAAACTGCATATTTTGAATATGTTTCGCGACGCAATAAATTTCTTAACATATAAGTTATAAACTAAAAATCTAAAAGCTACCCATAGAGACGACAGACCAATGTAATGTACCATAATTTTTTCAATTTTTTTTACAATCTATTTTGGAAGATACATAATTTTGATTTCACTAAATCACAATGACCTTCAGAAATTGTTTGCATCCGTTTTATTACAAAATTAATTAAAATTAGTAAATATTTATGAAATTCCATCAAAATTGTATTTCCTGAAAGTAGATTCAATTATGAAAATGCTTGTCTTGGTTCCGACAGTTAATTCAGAATTTTTCATGGAGTTTAATCAGTCAAAAGTTGCATAAACGTATTCAGGGCTTGGCTCTGCGTAACTAGTGATGCGTTAGTTCGGCCGACCTCTTAAACAAAGTTTGGCCGAACTGTTTTTTGCACCGACGGCCCATTAAGTCAAATGACAAAGTAGTTCGGCCGAACTATTTCTTAAAATTTCGACCGAACTTTTACCTAACTTTTTGTCGGCCAGAAAGTACCGCCGAGCCCCTCAAAAAAAACATTTCGCGGCAATATAAATTGTCATGAAATCATTCATTATTTTCACATATTTTCGCATGTTTGGTTTGATTTTACAAAAGTCTTGATCTGATTTTTCAAAGAATTGTTTTGGGTTTAAGGACTTTTCTTGGAGGTACTTTCAAAGGACTTTTCTTTGAGACACATTATTTTCGTACATTTGATCTGATTTTGCAAGGAATTGTTTTGTGTTTAAAGAATTTTTTGGAGGTGCATTTAAAAAACATTTTTGAAGACATTTCTCGCAGGTACATTCAAAAGATATTTCTTGGAAGTATGTGATACAGTTTTTTGGGCTTCATTTTTTTTTTTAAGTGTGGATTTGGACTTAATTTCGAAAGGACGTTTTTTGGTTTTGGGTTGAAGTAAATCTTTTATAATGATTTTTTAAAATGAGTTTTTGTGTAACTTTTTAAATGAAATTTTTTTGTAGTACTTGGAGGAAATATTTTGAACTTCGTTTCATTTTTATAAGACATTTTTTTTTGAATTTTTTGAAGTAAGTGTTTTGGATTGGAGTATGTATTTTTTGCAAAAATTTTAAAATGAGTTTTTTTTAAATTAAATATTTTGTGATGTTTTTTTTAATTGAGTTTTTGTCTAAATTTTGTGAGCACGAACTCATACCTCTATTATCATGTAATCGGAAAATTACAATACGAGAAAATATGATCAAAAAAGAGACCACGAGGAGCGTATTAGAAGAAGCGAGACAATCTACGCAAAGAAGAGAGAAACGCTCTCAAATATTGAAATCAACTCGCAAAGTTAAACGGGCCATGTAAATGTAAATATTATGATTACGATATATTTAAATTTTCTATTACCAATGAAACTTTTTATTTGATGAACTAATTTGAAAAATATTTTGCAATGTAAACAGAGAGAGATATTCCTCAAAACATTCATGATGAGATACAAAATTTTGAAAGAGAAAGTGAAAGAGATATTGAACCAATGATTGAAGATGGTGAAAAGTTTGAAAGAAATTCAAGTGAAGAAATTGAATCACAAAGTATGTACATGTGTGTGTGTGTGTGTGTGTGTGTTGAACATATGCATGTATTATTGAAATTATACATATATTTATTAGTTTAGTTATTTATTGAATATGTAAACTTATTATGTACTATTTATTCGAATATGTACAGATAAAATCAATGTTGATGATGAGATGTTAGAAATGTTGACACTCACACATATGGAGATAAAAAAGCTGACCATTATATACAATATCATGTTAACTGCATTTTTTAGAAGTATTTCATCAAAGAAAAGGTGACAGTTCAAGCCCAAATGTTAAAAGGTCTCCTATCATTAAGGAAATTAAAATAAGCTACCACTTTATTAGGTATTCGAAAATCAACCAAAGATTAAAAAAAAAATGAAGGAAAATGTGATACAAAATATAAATAGTGCTATAATTCAATTAAAAGATCTAGACAGAAAAATGTTTCAGTTGTATGTACAGAAATACATATGGAAGTGGTTTCATCAAGTACTAAAGAGAATCACTTGGTAAAATCTATGGCACGAGCATTAGGAACCTCGCGAAAAACTTTGCACAAACATCGGAAATTTCGGTTGCAAATAGATGTAAATGATGAACTCGCTTGTTGGAGAGCTATTTGTAGGCAACCATACAAGGATAGACTTGGAGAAAATGTTAAAAAAATAATATATGAATATTGGAAGAACAATTCGCGTGTTTTGCCAACTGCAAGGCATGTGATGCGAAGAAGAATAACATGAAATGAGTATGAAGAATATGAAAAAGATTTCTTGGAAACCACTCAATTAGATTTGTTCAACAATTTCAAAGAAGAGAATCATGAAACTCATGTTTCAATCAGTGCTTTTGTTCAACAAAAACCATGCTATGTAAAACCTATCACCGTACACAACACTTGTTGTTGTCGTTATCATGTATAATTTGAGTTATATTATGACACATTCCTTGATTTTGGTAGAACATTTTGGAAAGATTCACCTCCTCCTTCCACTATCTGTGATTTCATATCTCAAATTCTATGTGAAAGAGAAAGCGATGAACTATTTTACGAAAATAAATGTGTTGGTGGTAAAAAATGCGATGATTGTGGAAATTTGACTAAATTTCAAAACAAATATCGTACTGATATAAATGATCCATCATTTTCCAACATGAAAGTGAAATGGAAGATATATGAATATATCCATACATCGATTCAAGGTGCAAATAGTGTTAAAAGAATTGAATTACGAGAAGAAGAAATTTTTGTGATAAAATTTTTGAGAAAGTTTAAGGCAGAAATTTACAAATACACCAAGCATTCCCATAGAGCTCGATGGCAAGACTTGAAATTCAAAAAATACCGTGAATTTTTTCCACCAGGGACAATTTTGTCAGTAATTGATTTTGCAGAAAACTACACATTTGTTCCACAAAAAGAAATTTAGAGTGAATACTATCATTCTGACCAAGTCTCCATGCTCTTCCATATTCTATATAGACATGCTGAACAAAAAGTCGATCATATAGAAAGCACCAGTGAAAATCGACATATTATTAAAGAATATCACTTTTATATCAGTGACAATCGTACACATGATACATATTTTGTACAACATTGTTTTGGAAAAATTTTGATTCCTTGAAAAATAGTGGAATAACATTCAATGAACATTAGATATGGTCAGACGGATGCACATGTCAATTCAAATATGCACGATCATTATTTTGGTTGTGTTGTCTTCATAAGAAAACCTGCATTAAACATTGTTGGAATTTCTTTGAGACTGGCCATGGAAAAGGAGAACATGACGACGCAGGGGCATGCATAAAATGAGCACTACGAAGATATCAAATGAACCCCTCTACAAGCCGACTTGTGAACGTGAAATAAGTTGTTCAATGGTGCATCACTACTCTAAGCTATGAGACCAACCGATCAAGGGAAGTGCGAAGGTAAATTCAATTTAATTTTTATTGGATATCTAATTTTAAACAGTGTACATTTATCACAATGATTATCTTTGATTGTATTTTGATATCATATTTACATTCTTATTTAAATTTTCTATATAAAGGTTTTTTTGGCATATTTGGATCGAAGACATAGATAGATCAATTGGAAATGACGTTGAAACAATAAAAGGGACTCAAAAATTGCATTCAATTAAAACAAAGTCATCCAGAAATGTGTTTGTATTGGATAAAACAAAATATTTTTGTTTTTTTCATTTTTGCATAGAAACACAAAATCCAATGACGTTTGTGAAAACAAAATGTATGCAAAAGATTGGAAACATACAGAGCTAAATACAAAGGGAAAAATGTCTGTTGTAATGTTTGAATAAAGGAAATCAGAGGAGACTACAATATCATCCGATGGTGATCGAGTTTCTAATCTTGTTAGAGAAGGTAACATTTGAATTTATTTGTAATGATAAATATCTAGAAACAAATTTGAATATGTATAATTTTGTTAAGTGTGTTTTATTGTGCAGGAGATGTTTCTGCTGTAATTGCACCTACTGACAACGACGAAAATGTGAAGTATTATTTGATGTGTTGCACTGAACAAAAAATGAAATTATTAGAAGACTATAATGATCACGGATTTCCATATGAAAGAAGATCTATTATACTGAAAGGTTATGTTTTCAGACAAACTAATCAAAGTGGGGATTTTTTTTACTTTGAAGACTATGAACCCGATTTCATAAGTTGTCAATATAGTCACTTGGTGTGTGCAGCACGCATAAAGTTGATTGAGGTTCAATTAAATAAAAAAACGAAAATTAAGAAATGGAAAATGTCAAAATCCGATCATGAACGGATTATTAAAGATGGCATTCCATTGGAATTTTTTTATTGAATTGCCCAACAATTTATTCTCATTGGATTATATGTTCTAGAACTTCCAGTACTCAATTAAAAATTGAGTTGTCTTGTTATGTTATTTGTGCAAGTGTTTGCACATGT
Source organism: Pinus albicaulis (assembly GCA_034641835.2). Classification (NCBI taxonomy): domain Eukaryota; kingdom Viridiplantae; phylum Streptophyta; class Pinopsida; order Pinales; family Pinaceae; genus Pinus; species Pinus albicaulis. Next base: position 1,049,314,213 of record CM076578.1, on the reverse strand, counting down.
ACAAATGTTTTTGGTACATGCACACTCTAGTATCAACTGAAAGTAGCTTTTCTATACATGCATTGATGAAAAATGTTGCATGCATTGGATATATATATATGTGTGTGTGTGTGTGTGTGTGTGTGTTCTAGAATGCAATTAACTATTCAAGTAGTTTTACTATGTGCATTGATGAAAAATGTTTCACGTACTCAATATATATGTTCTAGAATGCAATTAACTGAAAGTAGTTTTTCTATGTGCATTGATGAAAAATGTTGCATGTACTGGATATATACACGAACTCAATGCACGCCCAATTTTTCTTATGGGTTTTTTTGGTAAAAAGTATCCACAATGTAAATACTTTTTGTTTCTAAATAATGTGTGTTTTACATTGAATATTTTTCATTTTATTAAAAATATGTTTTGTATCAAATTACTTTTTGTTTCTAAATACTATGTGTTTTACATTGAATATTTCTCATTTTATTAAAAATCTATTTGAAAAAAATAAACTATATAAGGTTATAACCTATTTGTTTTGTATCAAATCACTTTTGGTTTCAATGGGAAACCTTTATGGCTAATGTGTTTTTCTAGAAATGTGATACACCCCATTACAATGGGAGATATATCGAAATGATTCCTATGGTGTCATAAAATGGTTTCAAGTAGTTTAAAAATAAATATGCATAAATTCAATGAGTATAGTTTTGAGATATAAAAGTCCAAAATGGAAGATTTGTTTGTGAACAAATATCAGTGGATCACTATGGATATATATGCATCATTAAAAGGGATTTTTCTAGAAGGATTTCCGCTAAGTTGGAAAGAAGGGAAAAATCACAATTATATGTTAATGTGTGCATGTGTTTTACATTGAATATTTTTTAATTTATTAAAAATATATTTGAAACAATTAACTATATAAGGTTAAAACCTAGATGTTAAATTGTATCAAATCACTTTTGGTTTCAATGGGAAACTTTTATGGCTAATGTGTTTTTCTCGAAATGATTCCTATGGTGTAATAAAATAGTTTCAAGTAGTTTAAATATATAGATGCATAAATTCAATGAGCATATTTTTGAGATATAAAAGCCCAAAATATAATAGTTGTTGGTGAACAAATATTAGTGGATCAATATGGATATATCTCCTTCATTAAAACGGATTTTTCTAGAAGGATAGACTAGCTTGGAAAGAAGGGAAAATATCACAATTGTTTGAGTCCTGATCTTATAAAAGGTTTCCACTAAATCCATCCCTATTACTTTTCATGTGAACCACATTCCCAAACCCGCACATCTATGTACCTATGTGCCAAGCCAAGTGTAAAAAGGGCTTATTTCATATTCTACTTTAACACATATATGTGATTAATTATCATTAGAATTTATATGGTAGAAATGAATATAAAAAGTAATCCTTAGAATTTATATGGTAGAAATACATATAAAGAGTAATTTCCTTAGTATAGATCTATTTTGACTTTAAAGAATAAAGGTAAGTCTTTTAAAAAGTTTATCTTAGGAGGTAGAACTAAACCTTCTATAACCCACAAAATAAACCATGGCCTATGAGCATCACATGCAAACACAAGTTACTCCCATGTTTGAAACACCACCTCACATCGCCATAAGGGATAAAAACCACTAAGAAACCCATACTAAGTTCCCTAAAATGGATGACTATCATATTTAATGATTGGGTTTATCTCCAAGGTCAAAAGGAAAATCAAAGTTAGGAAAGGGAATTAGAATAGAAATTAAGGTAAGACCATGACCTTTTACCCAATATTGAAAAAAGGTGAGCAACCATATATATCATGAAGGAAGTTCAAGAAATATTATGATATAAGAAATATTAAATGAAAATCAAAGTTAGGAAGTTAGGAAAGGGAATTAGAATATAAATTAAGGTAAGACCATGACCTTTTACCCAATATTGAAGAAAGGCAAAGTTAGGAAAGAGAATTAGAATAGAAATTAAGGTAAGACCATAACCTTTTACCCAATATTGAAAAAAGGTGAGCAACCATACATATCATGAAGGAAGTTCAAGAAATATTATGATAAGAAATATTAAATGAAAATCAAAGTTAGGAAGTTAGGAAAGGGAATTAGAATAGAAATTTTAAGGTAAGACCATGACCTTTTACCCAATATAATGATTCAATTTATCTCCAAGGTCAAAAGGAAAATCAAATTTAGGAAGGGAATTAGAATAGAAATTAAGGTAAGACCATGACCTTTTACCCAATATTGAAAAAGGGTGAGCAACCATATATATCATGAAGGAAGTTTTAGAAATATTATGATAAGAAATATTAAATGAAAATCAAAGTTAGGAAGTTAGGAAAGGGAATTCGAATAGAAATTAAGGTAAGACCATGAACTTTTACCCAATATTGAATGAAGGTGAGCAACTATATATATCATGAAGGAAGTGCAAGAAATATTATGATAAGAAATATTAAATGAAAATCAAAGTTGGGAAGTTAGGAAAGGGAATTAGAATAGAAATTAAGGTAAGACCATGACCTTTAAACCAATATTGAATGAAGTTGAGAAACCATAGATATCATAAAGGAAGTTAAAGAAATATTATGATAAGAAATATTAAATGAAAATCAAAATTAGAAAAGGGAATTAGAATAGAAATTAAGGTAAGACCATGACCTTTTACCTAAAAATATTAAATGAAAATCAAAGTTAGGAAAGGGAATTAGAATAGAAATTAAGGTAAGACCATGACCTTTTACCCAATATTGTATCAAATCACCTTTGATTTCAATGGTTTGTTTATTGGGTAATGTGTTTTTATCAAATAACTTTTGGTTTTGAATTATATTCTGGAATCTTCTGTAACCACTTATTAGGCCTATCAATATATAATTAGAGCACAATGAATATGAGAAATTGATAAGTCTTTATCTAGTTCTTCTATACAGTCGAATGTTTCTCTCTATCACCATGAGGTTATCAAGTTGTTCATTAGCTCGAAAGAATGTAAATCTAATGGCGAATCTTTTAGCCAGGAAGAGTTGTTGATTTTACAGAAAATAATAGAACATATGACTACGCATTTCGATGAAAAAAGTGATTTTAAAAGTTTTCCTGGCTTGGTTAAACTTTTAATTGGTCCTGAGCTTAATCAAGATAATGGATTTTTAGTGGAAATGGACACAGCATAGTCAATAATTAAATTAATTACTTATTTATTTTGGACTTTTCATGAAAAAAAATAAACAATTTTTTTTAGGATAAAAAAAAAACAAGAAAACAAGTCTATCATTATAACTTATACTAAAATAACTAAAATTTACAACTTTCAAGTTTCGAGTTTTGAGTTTCTAAAATAACTGAAATTTACAAGTTTCAAGTTTCGAGTTTCTAATATATAGATTCTATAATCTATTTGATAAATTGGGCACATTACCTTGACTGCATACTACAAGTCTCTAAAACATATTGTAACCTAAGAACTATAACCACTTGTTGCATACCAAACTGAAAACTTAAATTTTTTGTAAAATTTGGCAGTGATTTATATACAGTGATCTTGGATTCTGATATCACTTATATTCTAAGCGATATTCCAGTGATGCGAGTTTGACAGTGATCTAAGGTGCAAGTTAAGTGATAAAATAACTTATAACAGTGATATATAAATACATCAGTACTATGGACAATAGTAATATATGGCAGTATGCCAGTGATACTCATAGTATGACTGATTTATATACAGTGATCTTGGATTCTGAGCGATATTCCAGTGATGTGAGTTTGACAGTGATCTAAGGTGAAAGTTAAGTGATAAAATAATTTATAACAGTGATATATAAATACATCAGTACTATGGAAAATAGTAATGTATGATAGTATGCCAATGATACTCGTAGTATGACTGATTTATATACAGTGATCTTGGATTTTGATATCACTTATATTTTGAGCGATATTCCAGTGATCTGCGAGTTTGACAATGATATAAGGTGCAAGTTAAGTGATAAAATAACTTATAATAGTGATATATAAATATCATCAGTACTATGGACAATAATAATGTATGACAGTATGCTAGTGATACTCATAGTATGATTGATTTATGTAGTATGACTGATTTATATACAATGATCTTGGATTCTGATATCACTTATATTCTGAGCGATATTCCAGTGATCTGCGAGTTTGACAGTGATCTAAAATGCAAGTTAAGTGATAAAATAAATTATAATAGTGATATATAAATACATCAGTACTATGGACAATAGTAATGTATGACAATATTCCAGTGATACTCATAGTACAACAAAGATGATGTGTACCTGTGAGTATGTTATGTGGATGTCATGGCAATAGCTCTTTATTCACAGTAATATGGCAGACTTGACAATCATATACATGAATGATTGTGGCTTTGTTGTTATAACAATAGGTATATTATAGATATATTATAACAGTGGCTTTATTTTTGCACAGCTTAAATTATATATATGGCAATGACCTAGACAGTGATGGATGGATTGACCTGACATTTATGTTTATGACAATATGGCCATGATGTATGACTTCATGAAATTTATGATTTATGAACACTCCATAAAACTATAACTATCAAAAATAGAAGGATATGAGTTTCTTACCTGGTGGTTCACTTAACGTCGCCACAGATGATCAGCAACAAACCAGCAGCACCACCAGAGTAGCAGCAACACCAGATAAATTCGACAAAGTATAAGCAACACAGCAAAAAAAACATAAATTATATCAGAAAATGTAATTTACGATAACGATCAAACAATTCACTGTAGAAAACCATAACGATCAACAACAAAAAGAGCTGATTACTTGGTGGTTTGCTTAACATCGTCGTATATCATCAGCAACATAGTGAAAGCAACGCTAGAGCAGCAGAAGCGCTGCAGCAATTCAACGAACTATCAACAATAGAGCAGAAGAAACAAAGACGCGTGAAAAAAAGAAAAATTTGCGGGTGATATATTTATAAACAATAGTTCGTCCGAATTGTTTTTGCCAGTTTTCCCATCTCCGACACAAATTATGTTTTCCCATGTTGTTAGTTTGTCGTCAATCTAAACAGCAGAACGAGTTTGGCCGAAATTTCTCGTAAAGTTTGGCCGAACTATTGCCGAAAAAAAAATTCTGCCCCCCCATTCTCACAAAAGTGTGACCCAACTTCATGTTTTCACCTTGAAATGAATCTGGGTAATGTGCAGTTCCCAAAGTCAGCGCAACACATGACCTAGGACGTTATTTCAAAGGCTATGTTGGTGAGTTATTTGCTCGCAGGGGTGTTGATCTAGAGGGAGAACAATATCTTTGGGTCCTCGTTCCTTTGACATCTCTAGATAGGTTTCTGACATTTCTTTTCTTTCTTAGTTTTTTGTTTTATGGGTTGTTGTGTTTAAAGTGGTGTGGTTTTTATTTGAATGGGGGATGGTGGAATGTTGAGTGGCCGTAATGAGAAGTTATGTGTCTGGTTAGAGGTGGTGAAGTGTTTCTCTCTTTGGTTAGTCTTCTTCAGGGGATAATCAGGGGTTAGTTTTAGATTTATTTTGTGTCACTTGGGGGTTGGGCTTATTGTTTTATTTTCCTAGAATTGGGGATTTTAATGTGTTATAAAGTCAAGGATGTGTGCCATTTTTGGTGTTCCCTCCTATCGGCCATAGGTTCTTGTGTGGGGAAATACCGTTGTAATTTCACTTTCATGTTTAGGCCAACTCTCCTCGAAACCACATCTGTGAGTATACGATCTAGTGGGTGGCTTCGGTGAATTGGGTAGTATTTTGGTTTTCTTTGTGTTGGGGAGAAGTTAGAAAAGTTTTTTTTGTAGGTGTTGAGGGAGGGGGGCCCAATGTTTCTTGTGTGACCGACGTTTTTTTAAGTTCTTCATTGACAACCCCTTTGAATTTTATAATCCTTAGGAAAAGAGGGAGACCCCAACAGGGGCTGGGCCTTTGTGCAAGATGTTGGTCATCCGACTGCGTACTTAAATGAGGAAGAAGATTTGGTTTCATCGTAGGTGGGTTCCCTAGGGAATTTTGTCCTTCCACCTCCCTTTGACTCATCAAGGGCTCAATTTTGAGTGGTATCGGCAACAGTATACCAATTTTCAAGAGATAGAAAGCAAGACCATCACGAGGTAGTGAGTTTTATGTAGGACATACAACACACTCAATGGGTATCCATGCCCACCACCTTGGGTTGCTCGAGAATTCTCGACATTAATTTTCAAGTGCAGTGTGTCAAACCCCACATAGGATACCACATGTGAAGTAATTCACATTTTTTTCTGAATGGGGGTTTATTTGGGCTAGTTGGTATATGGTGGTGATGGATTTGGTTTGATGAGAGGGGCCAATTGTTTCTCAATCAATACTTAGATTTGTGAATTTTATCTACTAGGTATTGTAGTCAGGGTTGTGAATGTTTTTTTTTAATTCTTTGAAGGTCCTTGTATTTGGGAAAATCCTAGTAATGTAGAGTTAATGGAATTGGGGCTTTGAACATGCCAATCATACCAATTCCTGAGGGTTGAAATCGTCTTCTTTGTATGCAGTCTCACGGGTATGTTTTCATTGGGATCTTAATTCCTCCAACCCACTTGAATTTTTTGTCCTCTGTGTGAAATTCTAATGTTTGGGTTGTTGTATGGTTTTTTCATTCACTGTTGATATTTTTTCTGATTAATTTTTGGGTTTTGTATAGACTTGAAAATTGTATAGGTGGCACAATTTTCTTTTTGTTTGAGCTCCACAAGGGAGGGGGTTATACTTATTAAATAAATATATAGTTTAACTATGGTTGTTTCTATTTGTTGCGATTTTGAGAGCCAACACCCTACGGGTCAACTTAAGGAATTTTTCCTTTCTCCTCCAGGCCTGAAATTTCTTAATTCCATTAAACTTCTTTGGAACTATGGGTTTACTAATCCTCTCAACCGAATTTTTCTTTGGCTCATGTTTGTGGGAGGGGTTTATCCCTAGGTTTTACATAAATTTTGTGTCTCTAATTGTTTTTTTTATTCGTGGTAGTGATTGCAAATTTTTATGAAGTATTAAGCTACGTGGACAATTATGTCAATATATATCAACCTTGTGATTATAGGAAAGGTAGCAAGTTGATAATCCTTTGTATTATTAGTTATCCAAAAGTGGTTTATGAGTCTGTAGACACCTTAGGTGGAAGAGACATAAACTTGCAAAAGATTGTTGTAGGTCTAATTGGGACCTATGGGATTTTTGGGCCTAGTGCATCAGCGGCGATTTCCATGTTCCTAAGAGGAGATTTGAATTGGGCTCGAGACAGTGGTTATTTGTTACTTTCTAAGTGGTGGGATCTTGACAAAATCAACACAAACATATATTGGTTGTGTTGGGGAGATATATAGGTTCGAGGTGGATGGAAGTACACCATGCAACAACATCAAATGCGGTGTTGAAGGGGTTAGGGTGATGGCCGAGGCCTACAAGGGTGTAATAGGTCCAAAACCAAGTCAACGATGCATAAAAAATGTTTCATGAAACTATCTTTGTTGGGGTATACAAGGACTTTCATCACTTGGAGGAACTGGCGGCTAGAGATAGACATTCAATGTTAGATTCAGAGTTGGTTAAGGAGTTTGGGAAGTCAATATCAAACCCTGGAGATGCCAAGGGTAGAAGTAAGTAAGATATTCAATACCTTTTTCTATATTGGAAAGTGAAATCACTAATGGGAAGCATTTTGATGGAAAGGCAAGAAGACCAATACAATACATTTTCCACTTTAAAAGATGTCAAGATGGAACAATGAAACATGATATTTTATATGGATAAGATGGACAGTCAACATGTTAGAGCTGAGAAACACATCCTTGGAATTGTAGCTCCAACCCCTCTAGTATTGAGTGCACCTCCTTTGATACTTGGTTTTCTACTTCTTTTAGGTATAAATGTATGGTTTGGTGATGATGTAATCTCTTTTGTGAAATCATAGTTCTTAATTTTGTTAAAATTTTGGATGGTTATTCTACTAATGGATGGTCGATAGAATTGGTTTCCCATTGGGAAATTTGAGACCTTCTATTGTACATTAGTTACAGGCTTAATATTGTAGGTCTTTTGAAGTAATGAAAGGATTTACCACTTAGCTTACAAAAACAAATATTGAAATAAATTCAAAGATGGTCCATCCTAATTATAATATTCTTGACATCAAGAGGAATGCCACATCCATCTATGAAAAATTGTGAAACTTTTCATTGCTAGAAGCTTTATGCCTTAAAGCCACACATCATTCAATCCTCTCTCGAATGCTATGATAATATTGATGAGATGGAGTCTTTAAATTAATTATTTATTTTCTACAATATGAGATAATAACTCTCAATGATAAAGCCCTATAATTTCATTGAATTGTGTTTAAAAAATCCTAAGCATATGATTGATTTTGTTCCAAAATATCCTCAGACATGAACTTCCATCTTTCCACTGAATTATTGGAAAAAAAATTATTTCTTAAAATTTATGGTAATGGACAAAGGTCATTATGGAAAACGCAAATGAGAAATGCTATGCATATATTGGTTATTATCATTATTCAATCATATAACCATTAAACATTTAGCATGAACAATTATTTAAATATTTTTATATGTGTTATCATTGAAATTACATATTTTGGTTATCAAAATATTATTTTATTAAAACCAATTTATTAGAGTGAAACCAAAAATTGACATCGTAATAATAGAGGAACTAGCACATCCACATTCATACATGTGGTTGATATATGCCCATAAACATATATTATTAATATTTTTAATCATATTATTAGATTAAATATAAATTTTTATTTTAAATTTTTATTAGTAAATTAATTATTAATTATTAAACATTATTAATATTAATATTTATAAAGAAAACTTTGAGGAAATATTTCTTAATGTTTACCATTATTATTAATCATTATCCACTACAAACCAACGTCAGAAAGAAATTCTATTTGTAGTTATAATTTGAATTAAAAATTCAAAATAAATTATTGAATTCAATATTTTAAAACATGATCAAAGAAGATAATATACTTGTAACTTTTAGGGTTCCAAACCTGCTCAATATGTTTTTCAAATTTAAAATTTTATTATAAAAAAAAACAATTTAATAATTTATTATTATTAGTTATAATTTTTTAAATTATTATAAAATTTAAAAACTTAGAATATTTATGAAAGAAGTAATATATATATAGTGCAATTACATTAATAAATATGTTTGATATATACCGTAGGCGTCAACTTTATTTATGTTATATTATAAATCTAACATACTAAATTAATATATTAATATTATTAATATATTAGTATGAATATATCATTATTGTTTATATTAATATTAATATTGTTAGTATATTAATGTTAATGTTAATATTAATATTATAAATCTAATACGCTAAATTAATATATTAAATATTATTAATTATATTTATTAATATGATATTGTAAATTATTTAAATAATACATTTAATTATTAAGTAAGTCATTAAATAGTTTTTTTTTTTTTTCTAAGTAAGCTTAATTCTATTAATGAAACATATGGTACAACGAGTTCAAGGCTTCAGAAGCGCCAAACAGTCAGCAAGATATCAAAAAATTGAACCGCCCTCAAGGGAAAACCGACCCGAGAATCGTTTAAGAGCTGCCTCAGTAGAGGAAACCAGCTTTGACATGCCAAAACTGAGCTAAAAACTGAGCCACCCTCAAGGAGAAACTGACTCGAACATTGTTTTAGAACTGACTCAACATAAGAAACCATCTTGGACAAGCTGAGGTTTGTTGCAACAGAACCAGCAAAATGACAAAAAAACTAGACATAAAAACTAGAGCATAGACAGAAGCGCTAGAGTCCATAGTCACCCGAGGGCGATTCCTCTTCAATTCTGCACCAGCAGCCTTCCTCGTCGTCAAGAACCAGGTCATTTTGACTTGCAGCAGCCCCTACTTCACGAACACCTGCTTCCGGCCCAAGGTCTTGGAGGAGACTTGAGCTGCAGTCAGCCACTTTGTGGGAGGAACCTTTGTCCATCGGCTGAGAAGCTTGCGGAGCGGTGGGAAAGGCCAGTGGATTGATTGGAGTCGCTGAAGGAGGGGGAATAGGCGTAGCTTCAGGGATCTCCTTGAACGAGACCGAAACTGTCGCAATTACCAAGGGGCGAGAGGAATTACATTGATAATGGAAGATGGCGGTGGACGGGTTGCGAATGGAGGCAAAGACAGCAGGCCGAGGTTCATGAGGCTGCTGAGAGACAGAGGCGCCACGCCTTGGGGAGGGAGGAAGGCGACGTACACGACCACTACCACGAAGACTGCGGGAAGGGGCAGGGCTTCCACTAAGGCTACGAGAGGAGGACGACTGAGAGAAAGAGGAAGGGGAGCAACGGCGTCTGGAGGAGCTCGGATGAGAGCTTCCCCAACGACATCTCAGACGATGCCTTAGTCGCGGCATAGCAGCATTTAAATGTTGAGAGAAGGCGGAATTGACAGGAGGCACCAGCGAGGGGAGGGGAGAAAATAGGCCGGGCAGAGAAGCAAAGAGAAGAGAACAGAACGGACTGTGCGAGTGATGAAATCCAGGGGTGAAACTAACACAACAACCCAAAGGGCATCACCTACCCACAACAGTGCGGAGGTTGGGCACGTCGGCTTCCGGAGAGCAACTAGAACCCACGGGCAGAAGCTGCAGCGACATGGAGACCTGTAAACCACAGCAAATCCAAACCATAAACTCTGAAACCGCATCCGAATGCAAGGACAAAGGCCCTGGAGGAAGCATTTTGAAGCGAATGTTGTCTCACCCTCCCCACCGGCATAAATGCCGCGCAGGGTGACGACCTGCAAAATTTATGAGACCAAGGGAGATTAATTGCAATCCGCGGGTGGCCATGTGGCCATGCCACGCGCTCGCTTGCCGTATGACTGCCATCAAATCCTCAATAACCACCCGCATCTGGGGCATTAAATAGTTAATTTATTCATTGTTAATAATTAATTAGAAATAATTAATTCATTATTAATAATTAATTAGAAACAATTAATTTATTATTTATTTATAATTAATTCAAAAATAATCAATAAATAATATTAATAATAAAATTATTATTATCATTATTATTTAAATAAAAACAAAAATTATATTAAATATAAATTTTTTTTATTGATTTATTAATATAAATATTGTAAAATCTCTTTCAGTAATAATCACATGCAATGGAATATTGCCGACGTGTTTCAAACCAACTAGTGTGGTTCATCATCAAGACTACGTGAGAGATCAGATCAAGTCAATAAGTTTAAATAGATGTAGAGATGATTAAACTAGCCATTAGGAAAATGGCTAGTTTGACTTTTTAAAATTTATTTATCAAATTTTAATTATATATTTTGCTTTTTAATTAATTAATAACGGCTAGTTCCATTCTATTATTAAACTATTTGATTTTTTTATTCAATTAATTAATAGATTAATAAACTTATTAATTAATTATTTAATATATATATATATTGCTTATTTAGTTGATTTAATTATTTAATTATCAATTTTATTTATTTATTAAAGTGCGAGGTTCAAATAAAAAAAAACCAATGACCAAAATGAATAAATAAATAGATAAAAGTAAATAAATAAAGGAACAATAGTTAGGGCAGAAATAAAAGGCAATCAAGAACATAAGACAGGTATCCAACACCTGTTGATGTTCCAACCATCATCTCTATTGAGATTAACAGGTCTTTTTTTATTTCTAAGGCCTCTCTTAACTTCTAATGATGGAAATGATCGATCCTAGCAATGACCTTCGCCTCTTCGATGCAAATATGATGGTTAGTATTTTCTGCATGCTTAGCCAGGGCAGACGAGCGAGATCTTCCATGTTTAATGTCAGCATCATGCTCACAAATCCTTTGATTTATAGACCGGCCAGTTTCACCAATGTAAGGCATCCCACAGGAACAAGGAATGATGTAAACACCTTTCCCATCCCTAGGGTCAATCGGGTCTTTAACCAATTTGAGAAAGCTGTGAATTGTGTTAAGGGGCTCGAAAGACGAAGACACCCTATGCTTCCAAAGGACCCTAGCAATTTTATCAGTGGTTCCCTGAATGAACGGAAGACACACACTACAGGACCATTGACTAGGGTCTTTATTCTTTTTAGTTAGAGGACCTTTTTCTGCTTTAAGGAAAGCTTTAGGGCATTGCGACCTACTATAACCATTTTTACAAAAGACACTTAACAGATGGGACTTTTCCCCCTCAAGGCGAGACTCATTAGAGATCCTCAACGCCCTTGTGGCTAAGGTGTTTAGGACAACTAATTTTTTAGCAGGGAAATGGTGCAAACTAGCATGAAGGTATTGCTCAATATGAGTTTTCTTCCGAAAAACTTGATGGGAGAAAGAACCATCATCCTTTCCAGAGATAAGAACATCAAGGTAGGGAATTTTTCCATCCACCTCATATTCCATGGTGAATTTTATGGAGCGTGATTGATCATTAAGATGACAGAAAAAAAGATCTAACTTTTATTTTCCATGTAGCCACATGACACAAGTATCATCTACAAACCTTTTCCAAAGCTTTGGTTGGAAAAGAGCTGAGGAAAGAGCCTTAGATTCAAAGTCCTTCATAAATATATTAGCAACAATCGAGGAAAGGGGAGAACCCATGGAAACACCACATGTTTGCTCATAGAATTCGCCTTCAAAACTGAAGAAAGTGGAGGTTAAGAAGATCCCGACTAAATGGGACATATCACGATCAGTAATGCAACTAATGACATCAATAGCCTCATTGATGGTGATATTGGTGTAAATAGAAATGACATCAAAACTGACAAGCCTGTCCTCAAGATCCATTCTAACGTCCTTCAACTCATTAACGAAAGAAGCAGAATCTTTAACATATGAGTTTGTACGACCTACAAGAGTCTTAAGCTTATGGGCTAAATACTTGGCGAGAAGGTAAGTCAGACCACCAATGGTATTAACAATGGGTCGAAGGGGGGAACCATCCTTATGGATTTTAGGAAGACCATAGATTCTTGGAGTAAGAGGATTGCTCTCAATGAACTTCTTACTCAGAGAGCTCACCGAGCTACTTGATTTAATAGCATCATTGACAACTCTTGAGATCTTTTTTAAGGGATTTTTAGAAATTTTCCTGTAACTCCCACTATTCTCCAATGATCTAAAATTTTCATCTTATAATCCTCACCTTTGTTAGCTTTAAGAACAACGATATCCTTATTATTATTTAAGGATTTTAAAGCTTCAAACTCAGGCTTGCTCAAGTTGCTCTTGGGGGGCTTGGATTTTTTCAAGATGACCGCACAATCTTTCCTAATGATGTCCTTGGAGGAATCTGGCAAGTCTCTTATACCAAATTCTATGCCACAAATAATATCATGGATGGGGATTCTTATAGGGGCCAAGGCAAAATTAAAGCCTTTTTCTAAGAGACTATAAACGGAAGGGTCAAAATAGAAGCTAGAGAGATTGACAACATTATTACTATAGTTATTATTAATATTATTAATCTTACTAATGGTATTACTATTTTTATTAATAATTTTACCTTTATAATTATTACTATCATTGTTCTTGATAAAATCGTTATTTTTGTTATTATAATCATGTTTAATGATAACGCTATTTTTATTATTTTCAATATTAACATTAATACTAATATTATCTATAATATTATCTCTAATATTACTATTGATCCCTTTATATTTTATGTTGTCAAAGTCTTCTTTAATATCTAAATGATTTTTATTAATGTTACCAAGGTTTTGATTTATACTATTAGACATATTCCTATCCAGATTAATTAAATTGCTACTATAAGAGTCAATCCTATTCAAATTATTTTTAATTTCATTACAATAATCTAGGGTAAGGTTGCGTTGGTTATTAGATAAATTAGACCCTTCCTCAAAAGAGGACGCAAAATCTGAAGGTTCATAAATACCTGAATTACGGTGGAGGACATCGGATTCAACGGGCTTGCCAGACACCGAGTATCCACCCACGCCACCTGGACTCAATGAACCCTCTGGTGGAGATGGAGACACAATAGGGACCGGAAACATATCAGCATTGATAACTGAGCTTTTTCTCAATCGAAAATCTGTAGATGAATGCTGCAAAAATGAATGGGGAGATCCCAACAAATCGACCTGCCTATCTCTATTGGATCCACCGATTGAGGATTCAGACAGCTAAAATGCAGGTTTCCCTGCCCTTACCACTTCTCTGGAGATATCGACATCAATGGCCACCAAGGAATAAGTCACGAGGCTTAAAGAGCTAATGACAGAGTAATCATTCCTTCTGGTTGAAGACAGAGGAACAACGGAGGTCGCCTTAGCGACAGAAGACTCAAAACTGGAAAGAGACAGAAGACCTACAATTTTTGAATCCGCAGGAGAAGAGACACCTCCAATCCACGACTTGAGCGCTGATATTTGGTCGGCATTAATCCTGCTTGCTGACGGAACCAAAACCTCATCCGAATGAGACCTTCTTGAAAGCTTTTGGAATTTTAATAGATGCTTCTCTTTCCATAAAACCTCCCAACGACTAGATTTAATAGCCGAACGAGCATCAATTAAAGTCCATACATCCACCGGAATCAAATTGGAAAAATTCGGATGCCAAGACAACAGCTTTCTTGATAAAATATCAAGGCTTCTTCTAAGTTATATGGATTATTATTAAATAGTAATATTAAAAACCCTATGAATAACATTATACCTTACTAATATGAATCCTTATATTAATAAGCCTAAGATATTGATATTTAAGTCTAGGGAAATAAAAAACCCAAGGGATTTACTCTAACAACTAAAGGGATTATAAAGGCAAGGAAATAATATTAAACCCAAGGAATCAATATTATAAACTCAAGGTATATAAACCCTAAGCTAAATACTATAAACCCTAAAATGAACATGGTTGATTTTCATACTGACATAACCTTTTTAACAATGCAACGTAGGACCATGGTTGATTTTCATACTGAGATAACCTTTGTAACAATGTGGCGTTGGATCATCATTGATAATGATTATAAACACAAAGTTTAATGTTAAATCTAAAGATTAATATTATAAACCATTTGAGTAATGTTATACCCCAGGAATATGAATCCTTAGATTATTAAACCAAAGGGATTTGATATTACAAAACCCAAGGGATTAATAATAAAATCCCAAGGGAATAATATCAAAGTCAAAGAATAAATATTATAAACCCAAGGTATATAAACCCTAAAATATACATGGTTGACCATGTTTTACCATGGTTGATTTTCATATAGAAACGATCTTTGTCACAATGCCACATTTTACCATTGTTGACCATGGTTGATTTTATATTGAGACAATATTTGTTGCAATGTGACATTAGACCATGATTGCGCATGGTTGACCATGATTATAAACCTAAGGGATATATTAAACCCTAGGATTAATATTATAAACCTTAAGAATAATATTATACCCTAGAAATATGAACCCTTAAATTGATAAACCCAAGGGATTAATATTATAAACCCAAGGGATTAATTCTAAAACCCCAAGGTATTATAAAATCAAGGGAATAATATTAAACCAAATGGATTCATATTATAAACCCAAGGTATATAAACCCTAAGATAAATATTACAAACCTAAGGGAACAATAAACCCAACGGATGAATACTAAAAACCTAAGGGATTATAAATCCAAGGGAATAATATTAAATTTAAGGGATAAATATTATAACCCAAGGTATATAAATCCAAACATAAATATTATAAACCCGAGGGATTATAAACCATGGTTGACCATGGTTGACCACAGTTGATCATTTCATATTGACATAATGTTTTTCACAATGTGAGGTTGGAATAATTTTAACCATTATTGATTTTCATATTGAGAAAACCTTTGGCACAATGTGACGTTGAATAATTTTTTGTCATGGTTGACCATGGTCGATTTTCATATTGAGACAATGTTTGTCACAATATGACGTTGGGCCATGGTTGACCATGGATGACCATGCTTGTCACAATGTGACATTGGACCAAGAAACAATATTTTTCACAATGTCACCATGGTTATTGACCATGGTTGATCATGATTAACTATGGTTTATTCTCATATTGAGACAATATTTGACAAAATGTGACGTTGGAACATGGTTGACCATGATTGATTTACATATAGAGACAAACCTTGTCACAATGAGACATTGGTTGCTTTGTGTATTGAGAAAATATTTTTCACAATGTGACATTGGGGCATGGTTGACCATGATTGATAAACCCAAGGAATTGATATTATAAACCCAAGGGATTAATTCTAAAACCCCAAGGTATTACAAACCCAAGGGAATAATAAACCCAACTAATTAATACTAAAAACCCAAGGGATTATAAACCCAAGGGAATAATTTTAAGGGATAAATATTATAAACCCAAAGTATATAAACCCTAAGATAAATATTATAAACCCTAAAATAAACATGGTTGACCACAATTGGTTTTCATATTGACACAATATTTGTCACAGTGCGACGTTGGACGATGCCATGAACATGATTGATTTTCATATTGAGAGAACCTATGGCATAATGTGACGTTGGAAAATGGTTGCCAATGGTTGTCCATGGTTGATTTTCATATTGATACAATATTTTTCACAATGCGACATTGGACCATGGTTAACCATAGCTGACCATGGTTTTCGAAATGTGATGTCAGACCATGATGCAATATTTGTCACATTGTGACCATGCTTATTAACCATATTTGACCATGATTGACCACAATTGGCCATGATTGAACTCCATACAAAGAAAATTTCTCTCCCAATATGACGTTGGACCTTGGTTTCCCATGTTTGACCATGGTTAATATTCATATTGAGACAATATTTGTCACAATGTGGCGTATGACAATGGGCGACCATGTTTGAGTGATGTGGACCATGATTGACCATGGCTGACCATGATTGTCCTTTATTGGTCGTGGTTGACCATGATTGTTTTCCATATTGAGAAAATATTTTTCACAAACTGATATTGGAATTATTATAAACGTAAGGGATTAATAAACACAATGAATTTATATTATAAACCTAATGGAATATAAACCCAAGGGATTTATATTAAATCCTAGGAATAATATTATAAACCCTATTAATATTATTATACCCTAGGAATATGAAACCTTATATTAATAAATCCAAGGGATTTATATTACAAACCCAAGCTATATAAACCATAAGATAAAAATTATAAACCCTAAAACAAACATGGTTGACCACAAATCACAATGGTTGTTTTCATATGGAGAAAATATTTGTCACAATACGCTATTGGACCATGTTGACCATGGTTGACCATGATCGATTTTCATATTGAGAGAATCTTTCTCACAATGTGACATTGGACCCTAGTTGTCCATTATTGACCATGATTGACAATGGTATCATGGTTGATGATGGTTGATTTTCGTATTGAGACAATATTTGTTAGAATATGAAGTTGGACCAAGGTTGACCATGGTTGTCATAATATGACGTTGGACCATGAGACAATATTTGACATAATGCGACCATGGTTGACCATGGCTGATTTTCATGTTGAGACAATCTTTGTCTAAATGCGACATTTGTCCATGGTTAGCAATAGTTGATGATGGTTTAGCATCATTTCCCATTGTTGACCATGGTTGACCATGGTTCACATATGGTTGATGTTCATATCGAGAAACAATTTGTCACAATGTGACCTTGGCCCATGGTTGACCATGACTCACCATGATTGACCATGATTAGCCATGGTTGATTTTCATATTGAAAATGATAGACCATGGTTGAACATGATTGATTTTAAGTTTGAAACAATATTTGTTAGAATGTGATGTTAAACCATGGTTGACCATGGTTAACCGACACAATGTGACCATGGATGACCATGGTTGATTTTCATATTGAGACAATCTTCGTCAAAATGTGACATTGGACCATGGTTAAAATTGGTTGATGATGATTGACCATCATTAACCATGGTTGAACATGGTTAACAATGGTTAACATAAGGTTGATGTTCATACTTAGATAATATTTGTCACAATGTGACGTTGGACCTTTGTTGACCATGGTTGACCATGAATGACCATGACCCACCATGGTTGATTTTCATATTTACCATGATTTACCATTATGGACCATGGTTGACCATGATTAATTTTAAGATTATAAACCCTATCAATAATATTATACATTGGGAATAAGAACCCTTAGATTAATAAGCCCAGGGGATTGATAAACCCTTATATTAATATACCCAAGGCATTAATAAAACCAAGGGATTAATATTGTAAACCAACGCTATATAAACCCTAAGATAAATATTATAAACCCTAAAACAAACATGGTTGACCAAGGTTGACCGTGGCTGATTTTCATATTGAGATAATTTTTGTCACAATGTGTTGTTGGACCATCATTAACCATGGTTGACGATGATCAATTTTCATATTGAGAGAATTTTTCTCACAATGTGACATTGGAACCTGGTTGACCTTTGTTGACCATCATTGATTTTCATATTCAGAAAATATTTGTGAGAATGCGACGTTGGACCAAAATTTCCCATGGTTGTCACAATGTGATGTTGGACCATGACGTAATCTTTAACACAATGTGACCATGGTTGATTTTCATATTGAGACAATCTTTATCAAAATGCGACGTTATACCATGGTTCATAATGGTCGATGATGGTTGATCATGGTTCACATACGAATGATGTTCATGTTGAGATAACATTTTTCACAATGTGACATTGGACCATGGTTGAACATGACTGACCATGATTGACCGACACAATGTGACCATGGTTACTGACCATGGATGACGATTGATGATTTTCATATTGAGACGATCTTTGTCAAAATGTGACATTGGACCATGGTTGGCAATGGTTGATGATGGTTGACCATGGTTGACATAAGGTTGATGTTCATTTATAATAATATTTGTCACAATGTGACGTTGGACCATGAATGACCATGATTAACCATAGTTGATTTTCATATTAACCATGATTGACCATAATAAACCATGATTGACCATGATTAGAAACTAAGGGGATTTATATTAAGCCCTATGATTAATATTTTAAATCTTATGAATAATATTATACCCTAAGAGTATGAACCCTTAGATTAATACACCCAATATATTGATAAACCCAAGGAATCGATAAACCCAAGGGTCTATGAAATAATAATAATAAATATTTTCTACCAACAAAATAATTGATCCAATCTTGATAAATAATTATATGTAGTTAATAATAGTAAAACTATGTGAATTAAAAGCATCTTTTTCCATGACATATGAGGTTTTGGAATATATTAAATTACATTAAATTAATTATCATATTATTATTTTTTTGATAAAAATATGAGATAAATGTTAAAAATAATAATTTTTAAATAAAATAACTAAAAACTTAAATAATAATAACTAAAATAACAAATTTATTAAATAATAATAATGAAAATAGTCCACGACTCTTAATAAATGTTAAAAAACAATAACTTTTAAATAAAATAACTAAAATCTTAAATAATAATAACTAAAATAACAAATTTATTAAATAATAATAATGAAAATAATTCATGAATCCTAGAAAAAATATAATACTTTATCAATTCTAAACCATAACATGGATAAAGTGTTAAAAATAATAAAAATGACAATTATAAATAAAAAACAAAAAACAAAAATGACAAAAAAAAAAAAAAAAATTCTGTAAGCATTTGAAGGATACTACAAATTTATTTATCATTTAGTAATGTAAATAGTTATTCTTAATTATTATTTGCAAATAAAATTGGACATATTCATTTTTATTTATATATACATAATGAAAAATTATGCCATTTGTTACACAGTAATTTGTCACCGTCCCTGCAATCCCCCGTCTCGTGCATTGGAGGGCTTATTTCGTCACCTGTGAGTAGTGACATGACTTGAAACCACTTTCATGGCATCCCTCTTGATAAGGAAAATCATTCCCTTGAAGACAATTTCCTGTGAAAATCCCTAAAAATAGCCCTTTTGGCCTTGGTGCGACTAGCCAGTTCAGCCCTCGCGCCAATGGGAGAAATCCACCAAAGAGGGTGCGCCAACTGGCGCTCTGTCCCAGTGTATCACCCGCGCCAGGCTTAATAAGGATTGTTTTTTAAAAATAAATGGTGGAAGTTTGATTCCAACCAACTCCTGAACGAGTCTCTAAAATGAGTTGGGAATTCTGGCTCTGGATCTCCATGTAGGGGAAGTGGTTTTCCACCTATCATGGAAGCTTCCTTGAGGATAGGGCCAATCCCACTATTGTAGGGATCCCAACTCCCCTTCCACCATCTATATAAGCTTGTCATTTTCCCTTTGCAAGCTAGCCTGAATAGAGCTGAATCAATAGTAAGGAGATTATCGTCAAACAGCCAAAGAGAGAGAGACTTGTCCTTTTCTTGACGAGCTTTACCGAGACGTACTCCTTTGTCAACCCGCCGAAGGAAGATCCAGCGTCAGAGCTCAGGTTGCATCTTTCTTTGTTCTGATTAATAATAAACAACTTTGATTATGGTTCCACTCAGATTTTTATGTTTTATGTTATGAGTTGTATCTTATCTGACTGATACATAATTGCATGTATTAGGTTTTACGCTTGTGTATTTTTTGTTTCTTCTTGTACGTGTAGGCGTTCGATCGTGTCGAGTGGGAGAATTGTGATCTGCCAAAGCAAGGGACTGAAGCGCCATCTTCTCCACAAACGACAGCAGCGTAGGACTTAAGGTAGGCCTCTTGTCACATCTTGGTCTTTTGCAATTAGGAACTTGCGTCTTAGCGTGACTCGGTTGTTGCTAGACCCGATCTGGGATAGTAGGGATCGCCTCTATCCACAGAGGGGATTTACCTCTCCAACAAAATGGCGACTCTGCTGGGGAGACATTGATTGGAGTTTGTCTTATATTTTCGGTTGATTTTGGCCTTTGCCTGCTTGATCAGCTCTTGTGGTTAACTCTTTTCCAGTGTTAAACTTTTGTTTAGCTTCACCATCCCTGATATGTTCCTTGATTGCTCTTTTTCATCTTTTGCATTAGTAAACTTGACTAGCATGGTTTTTTCCTTGATAGTCGCACCAGCTGGTGCATGTTTCCAATTTATCCCCCGCGCCAATCTTGCTCTGGCGCTAGTTGCAGCCTGACAGTCGCGCACATCCTGTAAGGTGCTAGGGTTTGCTTCTTTTTTGAGCTTTCTCAGCTTGGTCTGTGTTTTTGGTGTCTTTTTTGACTGCCTGAGTGTTCTGGAGCCTTGTTTGACTGTGTGTGACCTTCATCCTAGAGTTGTTTTCCCTCTTCTATCGGTTTTACATTCTGGCCCTAGGGCATCTAGGTGTTATAGTGTGTCGAGCCTCCTATGGGAGTTTTTGGTCCTCGTTTGCTCAGTCAATTTCATTATTGCTTCTTTACATTCGTTTGGTAGTTTTCCATTATTTTATTGCGTTATTTGAGTGATTAGCTTCTTCCTCATTCGAAATCCGCTTTGTCTCGTTTTGAGCCTAGATTACATGGTTCATTTGAGTCTTTGGGATTCCTCTTTGTTTTGAGGGACTTCTTTGTCAATTTGAGATCTGATCGTGTGTTTTGCATTGAGTGAAACTTGCTTGTCTTTTCTCTTTTGCTATCACTTCTCAAATTGTTCCTTTCATTGGTTTTCATTGTGTTTAGTGCGCTTGGCTCTTAAACATTGAAAATACAAAAAATCTCTTTTGCTTTTGATTAGTTAATGTAAATTGAATCTTTTTGTGTTATTAGTGATTTGTAACTCTGAAAGAAAAGCTTTTAGTTTCCATTAGCGTGCATTAGGGACACTAGTGGTTTTTTTCTGATCATTTTTTTATTATGTGAAAGCTCTCTACCTTCCCGTAGTTAGCTATTCATCGAACGAAATGATACATTGTGGCATGTAGTGTGCATTTAGGAGATTTTGAGACATAACATTTGGTAGGGCCTAGAAATTGAAACATAATTGAAGATCAACACTGAAATTTATTCAATTTACCTTAAGGCAAAATTGAAACATTAACGAAATATTTAGAGGTCTAGGCTAGTGACGTGTTCTGACGTCATTAAACCTAGTAGCTGTCGTTCGCTTCTTGGCTTTAGACAGCACTAGTACAGACTTGTGCTCCCCGTACCATCGCGTATATAAAGGGAGACCCCACTAGGTAACTATCCTTTATCCGTAGGAAGCCGAGTCTTCCACCTTATACCCGTGATACACCAGACACAGCATTTGGGGAGATTACCTGCACGTACGCCAAGTCCTTGTTTGATTTCTCTTTCATTTTGAAACCAAGGTGTATATTTTATTTCACAGATATCTGGTACACCCTTTGCCTAGATTACCAGAGTAGTCATTTTGATCTTTTCTGACTCTTTAAATTTGAAAAGATCATCAAGCGCTTGTCCTTTCACACTTGTTTCAAAATTGAAAGAGATAGAGTCACCTTTCATCCGTTTCTCGACTCTTAAAACATGAAACGGTGAAGTTTCTAAGTTTCAATGTGGTAAAATAAATCACCTACGATCACACGGCATTTTAGAATTTTTTTTTCGGCCGTTTGATTGTGTGCCTTTGCTTTTAGCCCGTGTGTTTTGTTTGATCTCTTCCTCTTGTAGTTACTTTCACAATGGCGGAACCCTCAGTTTCGTTTACTGGTAGTCCTTACACAGACGATTCATCAGAGGTTTCTCAATCCTCTGCTGAACCTCAGCAGCCCATTGTCTCCGAGTTTCTCGACAGGGGACCGGTTTTATCTGAGCTTCCCTTTGGAGGACCAGTTAAGTTCAATTGGCCCTTATCCAATGCTTGGTTTGGATTTGGAGTAGGGGAATATTTCCCTCCTCTTACATCGAGTTTTCCTTTTTTAGCTGTTGTTATTCCTCCTAGTCCTCGCCATCTTCTAGAAGATCTACCAGCAGGCTCAGATATGGGCTCGTCCAGTCCTTCTCCTAGTGAGGAAATCCCCATGTTTGGTGAAGATTACCAGCTATTCCCAGAAGACAACCCCGAGTTATCCGTCATGTCTTCGCCGAGTCCTTCACTTCCAGCAGGGTATAGATCCTTAAGTCAGATTATGACCATTGTCACCTCTATGGGAGTATCAACTCCTTCTACGAGGCTGATTATTCCTTCATTGGGGATGTCTCCAAGGACAACCCTCACGTCATCTCCTCAGGTCACTTCAGTACCTGTCAAGCCCACTGTCTGTGTGGCCTCATCTACACTCGTAGTTACCACTCAGTCCGTAAGGACTGTGTCGCTTCCCGAAGACGTCTATATAGCATCTGCTATTCTGGAGAACATTTCTCCTGAGGAGTATCGGTTGTCCCTACAGCAATCGAACTCTGAGGTCAGTCAATCCTCCTAAGATCCCAATCGTCCGTATCTTTCGCATTATGCATAGGATGGTACACCCATTTACATTTTTCCATATCAATATGATGAGCAGGGAAACCCTTTACATTTTCCTTCTCCAGAGTTTTATCAATATGTTCAAGGTTTTCTATCTAACCAGGCTGGGCAACCTGCTAACCTGCAAGGACAACCCTTCCAGGGCCAGCCTGGTTATCCTTATAACCCACAAGGACAACCCTTACAAGGCCAACCTTCAGGCCAGCAAGGGTTGTTATATGATCCGTAAGGACAATCCTACAACCCTCAAGGTCAACCTATACAGCCTCACCCTGTAGTCCAACCAGGGAAACCTCAAGGACCCACAGGTCAACCGAGGTACCAATCGAGGTCGTTGTATGGTCCTAGGGGGAAATCCAACCCTCTCAACCTATGGTGCAACCTCTGCAACCTCAATTTCCTATTGGTCCGAATGTTTCATATCCAGGGCCCTCTTATGGTCCTGTTGCAGGTCAAACTGGTTATCAGGCACAGCCTGGCCCTATTCCACCACCAGGCCAACCGACACATCTAGCACAGCCTGGTGTCCCTCACTAGCCAGGTCAACCTGTTCAACTAGTGCAAAATGTTCAACTAGCCCGGTCACCTTGTTCAACCAGGGCAGCCCGTTCAACCAGGTCAGTCTGTCCAACCAGGCCAGCGTGCACCCCATTTACAACCTGCCCCAAGGGTCTAATTATTATCTTCAACAACCAGGCTATACCTATACTCAGCAGTCAAATCTGTATATTTCTCAAATGGGGCCGACATATAATCAGGGTCCATACCCCGGTTATCAACCCCCATACACTAGTTATCAACAACCGTATCAGACTACTTATACGGCCTATACCCCCTATGGTCAGAATCCTTCGGGACAGAACCAATGGGGGAAAGGATATGCTCGACCAGGGTGGAGTACAGGTACAGGTCCTTATCGAGGGCCTGGCATGCCTTTCAATCCGCAGTTGATGTTCTTGGCCACCTTGGAATTACCGGACGTTTCTAAATTAACCAATGATCCGATTCTTCACAATCCTTATTGGCCTTCGGTTCCAACCAAGGTACCCAGTGACTGTCCTAAGTTTGAAGGTAAATATGGAGAGGACCCCCAAGCTCATGTAATGACCTACCATCTCTGGTGTTCGTCCAATTCTTGGGTGGATGATTCAATTCGTCTACATCTCTTCCAGCGCACTCTTACCGGTGCTGCCGCTAAGTGGTATATATAATTACCCCGTGGCATCTTTCAAGACCTAAATACATTAGCTATGGATTTTCTAACTCACTTCCAGTTACCGGTTCATTATGAAGCCGGGACGCATCTCCTGACTTCTTTGAAGCAGGATAAAGCCACCCACATATTTGATCACATTCATGAGTGGCGACGTCATCGTAGATTGATCAAGTTTGATATACCTGATCAGCTACTAACTCATTGATTCATCACCTCCTTCGTTAACAAAATCGCTCAAGATATTTCTATGGGGGCATGTGTGACTGAAGAACAAGCCATCGTGCATGCCCAATACCTTGATCTGGTCTACTCTCAGTCTGGCATGCTTTATGATATTTTAACTGATGCTCCATGGCTAAGAACCTCTAAAACACCACCTACCCCGGCGATGGATGGTGTTATTGGTTATGTTTCTCAAAATTCTCGAAAATCCTCAAGTGGGAAGTAGAAGTCCAATTCTTCCAATAATTCTTCTCTTCCCGCCCCTCTAGATTCTGGCAAGACTGCAGAGGTCAACACTGTTCAGGCTAATCCTACAGAAAAGGCCTCCAAAGGAAAGAAGAAGGGTAAAGGAAAATCAAAACCCAATGCCCCGAAACCAGAGTCTTGTAAACCTCGTACTGATGACGGTTCCCAATGTAAACCGAAGTACCCCTGTCTTATTTGTGAAGGAGACCATTATACCAAAGATTGTCCTCAACGATATGAAGTTAGTCAACTTTTGAAAGGCTCCAAAGGCACTCCGACAGTTCTCAAAGAACCGTTCCCATCTCAGCAGACCCCGATGGTTGAGCAACCTTCACCATCTATACCATTTGGGTCCCAGGTCTTTATGATGAATGGTGCTACATTTTAGACTCCTATACCAATAGGTGTCATTTTTCATGATTGTCTTGATTGAACTATGGAATATGTTCAAACCTTTTTCTTGAGCAAAGGTGTTCCATATTCTTGAAAAAACAAAAAATCAAAAAAAGGTTAAATATATAAAGAGGGTATACCCTAAAAGAAAAATCAAAGGGTAAGAAAAATAAATTGGTCAAGAAAATGAAAGAAATGAACCCCAAGCAAAAAATAGACCAAGGAAAGTGTGCAAATCCAAATGCCACTACTATTTCATTTTTGTAATAAAGCAATTGTGTGCAGCTTGTCAAAATTTTGCCACAATTTATGAAGAGTCAAACTGTTTAAACGTGACTCATTCATGTTTCAATTTCATGTTGTAGAATAGAGAATAAATATCTGACCAAACAGTTTAATCTTGGCAGATAAGTAGATAGGTAGAGTTAATAAAAGGTGCTCAACAGTTTAATCTGAGCCCTTGGATGTAATAAGGGTAGAATTAGATAGATTTTCCATGTAAAAAGAAAAAGATTGATAAGGTTTTGCAAGTCCAAATGCACCCTAATAAAGAAGAGAAAATGGTAGTGTCAAGTAGATAGGGTAGGTAGATGGTGTTGCAAAGTTTATATGATGAATGATGGTGCTAAATATGTTTGATCTTTTACCTTCATCACAAATACTGAAACAAGAAATGCACTGGAAAATTCAAAGAAAGCAAAGTCAAAATCATTAACTTCCCACATCACTTTCTCCCTAAGGTTTTTACTAATTTCCCCCAAAGTGCTAAGGTATTTGGAGATTAAAGGGGCTCAAGGCATTTCCTTGACTTCTGGAGGGACCGGACCCTCGGCCTAATGATCAAAAAGACCTAAGTACATGAGATCATTTGTCATTATAATCATTTACTTTTTACCTTTTCCTAAGTAAAATCCTATTTTACTTAGGAAAATCCTGCAAAATTCCACAATAAACTCTCAAAATTACTTGTTGTTTTAAGTCTAAGTGTTGAAGTTGATATAATGTGGTTTACTTCAGAAATCTTCACTTTCTTAGATGTGCAAAGTATTTTGAGTTGTCCTTGTCCCTTTGTCATATTTACATTTAACTCTATTTACTAAATCCCTAGTGAAAATGCCTTATCCTAAGTATATAACTCCTTTTATATAAATATCCAAAAAACCCATCTTATTATAAAGTTTAACCAAAGTATTTATTTCCCAATTATTCATTGAAAACCCACATTATGCACCCTTTGGTTAAAATATATCATTATGTAATATCCCCGCCCTTATGATAAGTTAATTCTATTGGTTAATTTATCATATAATAAAAACATATATGAGAAAAGCTGTAAACATATGGTATATATGTTTAACACAAAAAAATAATAAACCCGAAGTTTTATTTTGAAAACCAAAACTTTGGAAACAATCCCTTTTTCCCTCGTACCCGACGCTTTAACTCAAGTTAAAAATCCCGCTATATATCCCATTCCCCAACCCTAAGTCGAGTTAAAAAACTAAGTCTCGCTGCAACCCCGACCCTTTATAACCACGGGATTAATTAATTATCAGAGTTAATTAATAACCAGACTCCACCAATCAAATCCCGCCCGGAGTGATTAAATGACGATAAATATGTCGGGCCCGCACCTTTTAACTTCCCACCATCTCCACGTCCCTCCAACCATTGGATCGCCCCTCCAAAGATCAATGCTCCACAGCAATTCCGCTAGTCGTCCCTTGTCAGGACTTTAACGCACGGGGGCATGGTGGTATTGGACTAGTCCTCCAGCCACGTGTCCATTGATTAGTGGAATCACTGCCCTCGCGTTTAATACCACTATTTCCCATAAGCGGTGCGGGGATTACCGCTTACCACCCGACCCCTGCCACACGTCAGCCCGTACTGAAATGACGTCATTCCTCGAAAAAATAAAAACCCCTTTTTGACTTTGGAAATAAAACAAATTTTCGTGTTTTTTATGTCATTTTCATTATTTGAAAGCGACTGCACCTTCCGCTACGAAAATCAAATTTTCACTGAAATCTACTGTTCTATCCGATTTCGCTCCAGAATTTCGCCGAACTAGTGTTGGAGCATCCTCTTGCCACCACTTGATACCTGTTAAATCCCAGTTTGCCTCCGAAAATAGGTATTTATTCTATTGCGCTCCGAACTTCAAAAGATACTCTGTGTTCCTTGTTTTTCCGCTGAATCAGTGTCAAAATCTTATTCCTAAGATCATTCCCTGAGTTTTAAAGCTGTGAATTGTTTCCCTGAAACTGCAATTGTGCTAATTTCCCTCATTAAAACTAAAATCGCGCCCCGGCCTGTGAAGAAAACCTAGAAACTTCCATTTTGAATACACAAGAACCAAAATGGAAGCTCCGGCAGCCTTGAATGTAACTCCATTGAATGCCCCCCACAGAGAGTTAGAATATTTGCCCTTAGTGGATAAAGACTTCCAAATTAAAGACTTAGTGTTTGATGAAAGCCCCCTTCTGAGTTATTGTCGCTGCAGACACGATTATTCGAAGGGATTGGATGTCATTGGGTTGTGGGAATCCAATTTCCCGAGATATCTCATCCCCTCAGTCATTACTTTCCCAGAAATTATCCACTATTGCCATTCTAAATATGATCTGACTCAAAGAGCTGTAATATCCCCTGACCAGAGTGTTCTTTTCCCCATTACTCCCCAAGCTATCAATGCAATGCTACATTTTGAAACTGATCAAGAACTAGCACCTTTGTCTATGGAAGAACTGATTGAAAAGTCTAATCAATTAACCCCAGAAAAATTGAAGTCCATTTGCCAGAATTTTATGTTGCTTGAACATCAACCTAGGGGCCCTCCTCCCTATGGTTTTTATTATTTCACTAAGTTGGGAAGGCTCATCCTAAATATGATATCTTTTGTCTTGGGTTTCAATACAAGTGAATATGTTGATGAAATAACCCTGGTTTTGTTGTCTATCTTTACTCCTGGGCAACCTCCTGCAGTAAAATATGACTTTGCATCTTTCATAGCCAATAAAATCCACGACCAGTTCATGAGGCTAGATGATGAGAAAGTGTTTAAATATTCCTCAGTTATTTATCCTCTCATTATCTATTATCAATCAGAAAAGTTCTCTTTCCCTGTTAAAAAGCTTGATGCTAAGGGAAACCCTAGGTCAGTTATATTTTGGTCTCCCATAATTCACTCTTCCTACAATTCTCCCTATTCCTATGCTGAGTTCATCGATCTTTTTGTATATCCTGCAACTACCTTGTTGACAGGAATTCCTCCTCCAAGGCTCAGTAATGAAATCAAGAAGACCTTGCAGCTTTCAAGGACATATAAAGTTGGAGATTGGTATTTATATCAAACCATTCAGTCATCAGAATATATGGATGTGAATTGCATCCATTCAAGTTGCCAAAGTATGTACCCATGAGACTTTTTGCCTTGGAATATTTCAGGCAAATGAACAATTCTGACATGATTCATTTTTGTAGTGTGAAAAAGAAAGCCCAACTCAGGATTAAAAGTCAATTAGGTCCCTTCATATGCAACTCTAGGGATGCTGAGCGAGAAGCAGAAGATATACTACAAAACCATTGCAAGTTCCAAAGAACTTTCCGTTGGGTTCCTTATGATCCATTTGGTTTTATCTGTGAAAAAAGAATAAAGAACAAATCATCCCCTTACATGCACCACAGGATTCCTGAAATAGAATAATATGCCAATCAAGATGAATGGGTGGAAGAAACACTAGTTGAGGAAGAAAGTGAAGAAGACAAAATGAACAAAATTATGAAAGAACTTGAGAAGAAGTATGACCTAGAATCTTGTGGTCAAGTGCAGGTACCTCACATTGGCACTTCTTCAGCAGCAAATCTACAGCAGAGATTACAGGAAAGCAGTTCATCAATTGCAGCAGAATCAAAAGGCAAAGGAAAGGAACCTGAAATACAGGTCATTGAAACTCTAATCATGACAGAGAAACCTCAAACCTCCAGAGCACCTGATCAAACACAAGTTTCTCCCACTCAAGTAAAACATCCTGAAGTTTCAGAATTACAAACTCCATCCAATATAGAAATGGGCAAGAAAATGCAGGTTCCAGATACTACTCCTCCCAAAGAATCCTCAGAGCTACATCAAACCAAAAGGCAGAAACTCAATACACCCCAGGAAGTGGAAATAATAGATGATATGTTTGATGATGGAAGAGAAGATAGTCAACTAACTGGCTCTGTTAGTATGACACACACAGATCAGAAAGGAAAAGCTTTGCAAAAGCAGTTGAGTACTGAAGTATCTTCTTTTAGGCCACCAAAAACAAATACAGGGGATATAAAAAGAACTTTCATTAATATAAAGGCAAAGAATGATCCATTGAGAATGAAGGTATATGATCAATATCTGAAAATGGCTCCACATAATCAGGAAAGGTTAATGTCAGCATTTGACATTTCACAAGGCAAAATGATGATGAGCCACTTCAAGTCCAAGGTGCCAAAACCCATAACAGCAGCTGATTATATTAGAAAAAATTTTGAGGTCCTGGCAAAGGACATTCATCCTTTGGACCAGATAGAGCTACATAAAAAAACTGGGGAAATGGTCTATTCCACTCTTACTGATAAGGCCATGGCAGCCCTAAGGCTGCAAGATTCTTTAAATAACACAAGCACCCAATTGAAAATTGAGAAGGCCTCTTCTCAGGCCAAAGATAACAGAATAAAGTCTCTGGAATACATAATCATCAGCTTGGGTCACAACCTCAAAGATATCAAAAGAATTGAGGCACTAATTAAGAAGAAAGATGATGACATAGCTGCACTGAGAAAGCAGCTGAAATTGCCAGCCTCAAGGCATCCCCAGACCCAAGAAGTTTTGAAGGGAAATTCACAGGAAGAGATAATGGAGTTGCTCTTAAAGATGACTGAGCAACCGGGTGAAATAGAGAAAGAATTGGAACAAGCTTTACAGGAAAAGGAAGCTATCATGCAAGCATCCATCACAGAAGCTACTACAACTACAGGTACCACAACAGCAAATCAACAAACAAAGCCAGCGCAGGTAAACACTTCTGGTTTAAGTTCTGATGAATTGATAAAACAAATGGAAAGTTTACAACTAAGAGTCACAGAACTTCAAACCACAAAATTGCAGTTAGAAAATTTGGAGCAGAAATATGATACATCTAAAAAGAATGTTGCTGATAATACCAGGGAAATTAAAAGATTGGAAAGATTGGTTAAGGCTTTAGAAAAATATCTTTCATTAGAAAAGCCTTTGAAAGAAATAAATGAAATTCTTTGGGATAATATAATTGAGTTAATAAAAAGTATTTGGCCCTCTGTTCAAGCAATTTTTAAACAAAATGACTTGATTAAAGTAGCTCAGGAAGAAATAAACAGAACAAGAGATGAATTAAGAGGCAGACCTGAGCAGGCCAATCAACTTATACAGTTTTTGAACACCCGGACTAAGCAACAGCTTGCAGTATTAGGAATTGAGGACAGGACCGGCACTATTTTGGAGATAAAAAGAGTTTTCACCAAAAGAACTTTTATGCAGAATTTGGAAAGGAAGTGCTCAGATATTCTGGCTGATATTAATACTTTCAAAGGAAAATTTCAGGTTTTTTTGGACAGTGGGTTACCCAGTCCTATGCTCTCAGAGGACCAGATAATGGACCTGGAAACCTATGTCAAGAAAATAGATATCCATGCTCATAATACAGCTGCTCATTCTATCAGTTTGCCAGAAGCAACGTTGCCAACAGGGAGAAATCTCTATGACAGGTTGAAGAATTTATTTCATCTTGAACATGAAATAAAGTATTTTTTCCCTAATTAGCCCACTTTTTATAAACTCACAGAGGCCAATGAGACATTGAGAAAACTTAAAAGAACCATAATAGCAGAAGATCAATGGTGGGATGACTTATTGGAAATTCTATGAAATTTATCTTCAAGATGAGAATTTTATCTTTTTACTATTATGAAAAGGATAAAAAATGAGCACAGATGAAAGAGTATCAGTTGCACAGGTTAAAGAGTATCCGTAGAAACAAAGAGTATCAGACAAGCTAAAGAATTACTCAAAGGGACAGCATCGAGCCCTATTATAGCACCTGCCTCCAGCACATCCTCAAAAGGAGGAAACAAAACATCAACAATTACTTCTTGTCCTATTTACGAGACCATTTGTCTCCTTTTTATTGTAACTTACTCATTAGTCACCCTAGAATATTGGCTAGGTTAATGTGAGATTTTTTCAATTATTTTTTGTATAAATAAACCCTCAAGGAGAGTTTTGAGGGTGGATTCTATTATTTGGCTGTGACATTGAAGTTTTTGGAATAAAAAGTGTATTGGAGAAATTTATTTGTGGCTTACTGGATGACAATTTGAAGCTCAGGACTTTTTGCAGGATTCATGTGTCGGACTGCAGTTCAATAAGTCTTTCTATCCTATGTCTTAAGTTTTATATCCGTTTATAATATCATTGTGTCCATTTCTGAATAGTTAACATAAAGGATTGAATCAGAATTTACTTAATTGTACTCTGATTTCAGATGTGATTATTCTTAATATTTTCCTCTAAATTGGCTATAAGCACGAATTCTTAAATGCTCTTGCTTTGCTAATTTAAACATTGTTGATTACTATAATAAAGAATTCTTCATTGCTCTTTGTTTGTAGTCATCTCATTTCTTTCTTTTGAACATGGTGAAAGATTCTTAGATGCCTTTCATCCCTTCAAGATCATCCCATCCACTTTAAATTTTAAGGATTGTTCTCTGTCTAGCTATCTTGCCCTGTAATACCATCTTGTGTTTAGAATAGAAATCCAGTAAAGCCATCCTTTGACTCCATAGCCCAATGGACTGAAAGCTCTCAACCTTGCCCTTAGTTCGTGGATTCCACCATTTTCCCAAAACAAACTCTTGAATCTATAACTAGCCTAAAACCTTCTAAGAACAAAGATAAATCATAAAGAGAGAGCCCTCTCTGGATGCAGATTGGCTAGATTCTGCATCTGAAGGTTGGTCTGTGGTTACCTCGGGTATACTTTCCTTTTCCACAACTTCAAGGAAAACCTGAGTGATAACACTACACCTGTCTCAATTTCTACGCGTTCGAAGGATTATGCTGGATCATGCCAGGTAGCTGGGAAGGAAGTCGTGGATGGCCCACCTCCCCCACCTGTCTCTGGTCCTTTAGAAATTGAGAAGCCCAGCGATGAACCTGTTGTGAGGCCACCTGCTAAAGGTGTTCTGTGAAAATATTCCTACAACATAAACGCCCGTGCCACTCAGCACTACAGTATTGTTGAAGATTTGGCACAGGCACCTTCTGCAATGTCTACATTGGAAGTGCTTCAAAGTTTCCCATCGCAATGGAAAGCTCTGTTGTCTGCAATCGGTGGAATCGATCCCGCCGATTCTAATCTTCTCACCTTCGACCTAGAAAATTTTGTTCCCCAACTTCCACATCAAATTTCTCTTGTTATTCAAGTTGTTGGGAAAAATACTGGGAGGGGGGGGGTGAATCAGTATTTGGTGCAGACAAAAACTTTGATATTTCTTTCTTTAAAACCCATAAGCTACTTTCCTGAAGCCAACCCACGTATATACGCGGATATCCTTTATAGAACTCTTGTATATCCAGTGATCTAATTATGCATTTAATTCTTGACTTAGATCATTGTATTACACATTCATCAGATGTTTAGAAGACAGTAAATAGGTATAGAAAGAATAGAATCACACATGAACACCAGGATTTTTTTAGGTGGAAACCCAATTCGGGAGAAAACCACCGTTGTCGTTGTCTCAGTCTTCAATCTTTATTATTAAGAAAACTTCTTACAATCATGTACTGGTGCAGACTCATACCAGCACGCAGGCACCCACCTGCAGAAGGCTACAACCTTCTCTCTTTTACCAGCCTCTCCTGGAAGGGAGCAACAACCCCCTGCTCTCGTTTATCAGTCTCACCTGGAAGGGAGATACTACCCCCTGATATTAGCACCAGCCTCTAATGGCAGAAAGATTCTACTTTCAAACTGAAGGCTTCAACCCTCAGATCCACTGCAGACCACATTTCATCAATTTTCAAACTGGATCAAAGAGCTTCAACACAATCCTTCACTTGTCAACAAGCATCCTTTTCCCATTTCACCAAGCAGAACAGTGAAACCACTGTAACCAAAACATCAGAGATAACCCAGACTTCAGAATAGATATGCAGAATCACATTCAACCATGAGAAATTATAAGTTCAGATACCATATGCGCCTTTTGTTCAACATATCCGGGTATACACGCGCTTTTCACGAAATGAACCTGCGTATACCTCTGTGCAATTTTCAAAACAATTCTAACTTCCCATACGCGCCTTTGATTAAAATTATCCGCATATACACGCGCTTTTCATTAAATGAACCTGCGTATAGATCTATAAGAAATAAATTTTGCAGAACAGATCAGATCTATGAACTTACCCAGATTTCTTCAATTTCTTCAATTAGTTTGTGCCAAGTCTTCATTACTTCTTTTAGATCATCCTAGAGATTCATCATTTCAGATCTAGAACTTTTGAACCTTTATCATCTTCATAGGTGCATCATAGATTCAGATCTATCAATTAATAACAGAGTTCAATCATACAGATAAACTTCAGAGTTAAGTATTCATCAAAGCCCAGACTTGCACCCCTTGCACAATGATCTTCTTCTCCTTATATAGATTTAGCCTTTAACAATACCATGAGCCAAAACCACACCATACCAATGGTATTCCTGGACGGGATCAAATAAATAATCAAGCGCTCAATAAAATGGGCCAATACCATGGTAAGTCCCCCTGGTTTTATAAGTTTAGAGTGCAATTAGGCATACGCGACTTGGAACGATATTTTCCGCGTGCATATGCGACTTACCCTAAACAAACCCGCGTATGCTTTGTGACATACCTTGTTTAACCTTCTTCTTGCACATACTGGAGATTGTTTCTTCTGCAACTTCTGTACTAATTGTAGATATATCAGATTTACATCATTAACAACTTCATCAAGTACAACTTCATCAGATAGGTTTCCATCAAGGACAACACTCTGCATTCATATTGCCAATCATTTCATCAACTAAGTTGCCATCAAGGACAACACATGCCAACAATCTCCCCCTTTGGACTTGATGGCAACCATGATGGTGTTTGATCACCACATCAGATAGATACCATGATAATCTCCCCCTATTCAAACACCATGTCATTCTCCCCCTTTGACATCAAGGGCAAAGGGCGGATCAAAACCAACACAAGGTTTTTCGCCTCATGTAGAGCACGTATATCTGATGTGTACTGAAGTTACCATGCTCCCCCTGCGTTCATGCTGAGTCTTCAAACATATTCTATAAAGAAGTACATGACTCTATGACTTTCCTATTACCAATGACTCATACTTACAACAAAGATCCAACCAAGTGGATTTACATATAAGACTCAAGTACCCAACCAAGTGGGTTTACATATTTTGACTCAACTACCCAACCAAGTGGGTTTACAAATTTGAACAAGTCCTTACATGACTGAATATAACAATTTACATCATAGGTCTCAATTTACATCAAGTTACAAATATGACTTTCTATGACCAAAACTAAAAAGAATTTCAATAGTGTGATCATATTTCAGAATCACAATGCCAACAATGCATAATACTCAGCAAGGCTAATGCTCCCCCTAAACCTGTACATCAGTTTACTCCTTCATCTCCCCCTTAGCTTGTGCATCTTGAACACTTTCAACAGAAGACCATCAAGGCATATTCACCCAATATCAGAGAATGAAAAAAAATAGAAGAGATAAAGCATCACCAGAGATACCGTACAGCATCAGAGATATCAAACAGTACTGCAGTTGTGCTGAAAAATGCTGACCCCACATAAAATTTGTCAGCAACCAACCATACGCGACTTTATGTGGATAAACTTGCGTATATACGCGACTGTCTTTCAGGAAAACCGCGTATCCAATTTAAACTTCTGAGTTTAATCATATCTGCTCCTCTGAGAGGCAGAGACAACACCCAGCTTCTGTCTGAGATATTCGAACGCTTCCCTGGGCAGAGGTTTGGTAAATATATCAACAACTTGTTCTTTGGAGGGAACATACTCCAACTTCACCTTTTGTTCAAGCACTTGTTCATGTAAGAAGTGATACTTGATGGGAATGTGCTTGGTCTTCGAATGCATAGATTTTGAAGATCATAAAATTTGTGTTATCACACATAATGGAGATAGGAGATGTACATTTGATTTGAAAATCTTGTAAGGTTTGCATCATCCAAAGGAGTTGAGTGCAACAAGATGCGGCAGCCACATATTCTGCTTCTGCTGTAGATAAGGAAATAGAATTTTTCTTCTTGCTGAACCAAGATACTAACCGGGATCCCATATAGAATGCACCACCACTAACGCTTTTCCGATCATCAACATTTCCAGCCCAATCTGCATCAGTGTAATCATGAAGAGTAAGATCAGCATTCTTTGGATACCATAGTCCAAAGTCTTAAGTTCCTTGTATATATTTGAATATTATTTTGATAGCCTGAAGGTGAGACTCTTTTGGATTAGCTTGGAATTTTCCAACAATCCCAACTACATGCATAATTTTCAGTCTAGTCCCAGTGAGATAAAGTAGGCTTCCTATCATTGATCTATATTCTGGTTTATTCACCGTGGGAGAATCATCATGAGAACTGAGATTACATCCGATTATCATTGGTGTACTTACAGGTTCGCATTCTTCCATGCCATACTTCTTCAGAATTTGCTTAAGATATTTTTCTTGTGATAAGAATATACCATCTCGTAGTTTGATGTAATTTATAAGCCAAGAAAGAATGTTAGTTCCCCAAGTAAAGACATCTCAAATTCTTGCTGCATAACAGAAGAAAATTTTTGACTCAAGGATTCTTCATTACTCCCAAAAATAATATCATCAACATATACAATCACAATCAAAAGTTTGTCATGTTCTATTTTTGTGTATAAGTTGCTATCAGCAGACCCCTTTGAAAATCCTTGTTGATGGAGATATTTGTCAAGACGATAGTACCATGCCCTTGGAGCTTGTTTGAGACCATATAGAGCCTTTTTAAGTTTACAAACAAGATTTTTATCATTTCCCAAAATGAATCCCTCTGGTTGTTCTATATAAACTTCTTCTTCAAGATCACCATTGAGGAAAGCAGATTTGACATCCATTTGATAGACTTTACTTACAAAATTGGTAGAAATAAGACTTTATGGCTTCAAGTCTAGCTACAGGAGCACAAGTTTCTTCAAAGTCTATACCTTCTTGTTGAGCATACCCCTTGCAAACAAGTCTAGCTTTATTTCTTATAACCTCCCCATTCTCATTTAATTTGTTTTTGAATATCCATTTAGTTCCAATGACATTTTTGTTGTGAGGTCTTGGTACTAATTCCCAAGTGTGATTCTTTTCAATTTGATCAAGCTCTTCATTCATGGCTTGAACCCAACTTTCATCTTTGCTAGCTTGATTGACATTGTGTGGTTCAATAGTGGATAGAAATGCCAGATAGCTAGAGGATCCCACAAGAGTCCTTGTTTGTACACCTGATCCCTTATCTCCCAAAATTTGAGATTCTGGATGATTCTTTTGAACATATCTGGATGGAGCTTTTTCAGATAAATTATCATCAGGTTCTTCATTGGCTTCACTTTCTATATCTTTTATATTTGATGTAGAAGGACATAAGTCATCATCATCTTCATTTTTTGCTTGTTTTTTTTCTTTTGGGGCTGCAGGAGACTCATCAATAACAACATCAATACATTCAACAATCTTCCGAAGTCTTTTATTGTAAAATTTATATGCTCTACTCCTAGAGGATTACCCAAGAAGTATTCCTTCATCTGCTCTAGGTTCAAATTTGCCAAGTTTTTCATCATTATTTTTTATAAAGCATTTGCTTCCAAAAACTCTAAAATGCTTCACAGAGGGAGGATTACCATACCAGAGTTCATATGGTGTTTTATCACTATTTACACGAACATGTGCCTTGTTAAGAATATTTACCGCTGTATGTGTTGCTTCTCCCCAGAAGGTGTCAGGTGTTCCGAAATCATCAAGCATAGCTCTAGCCATTTGTTGAACTGTTCTATTCATTATTTCTGCTACGCCATTTTGTTGTGGAGTGCCAGCTACAGAAAACTGTCTTTTTATGCCATGTTGTTCACAGAATTCAAGGAATTCATCTGAAGTAAATTCTCCTCCTTGATCAGATCTAAGACACTTGATTTTTAGATCCAATTCATTTTTAACTAGTGCTTTGAAGATCTGAAATTTCTCAAATGCCTCATCTTTGTGTTTAATCAACCCAATCCAACACATTCTAGAGAAATCATCAATAAATAAGATATAGTATTCTTCATCACGTGGTGACTTTTTCCTCATAGGTCCACATATATCAATATGAATGAGTTCAAGAGGCTTACTTGATGATCCTTCCTTGGCATTAAATTGCACTCTGGTTTGCTTATCGAATTGACAGGATTTGCATATGATACTTTCAGGTAGAGTAATATTGGGAAGACCACGAACAGCATTAAGTTTGCTTGATTTGTTGATTTGAGAGAAGCTTAGATGTCCCAACCTTCTATGCCATAGCCAGTTTTCTGAAGATTTACTCAAGTGACATTGTTCTTTGTAGTTCTTCAATACATACAGATTGCTGGGAGTTCTTCTTCCCTTTATGATTGTTTTATTTGTGTCAAGATCACGAACCACGCATTATTTTGAACTAAAGACAACTTCAGTTCCTTGATCACACATTTGACTTACACTTAACAGGTTATGCCTTAATCCATCCACATACATGACATCATTAGCTTTCACTTCTTCTTTTAGAAACACAGACCCTTTTCCCTTAATTACCGCAGGAGTATCATTTCCAAAAGTAACATTCCTTTCCTTTTCTAGAGCACTATAAGCAAGAAGTTTGTTTCTATCACCTGTCATGTGTCTTGAGCATCCACTATCAATGTACCACTGATTTTCTTCACCTTCTGCAAATAATGCTATGCCACAATTTTCAACCTGTAATTCCTTCCTTTTCCATACTTTGGAGCTTGAAGGAAGATGCTCTTTGGCTGAACTTTGCTTCTGCATTCAGATTCTTTATGACCAAAGTTATTGCAATAAGCACATTCAACTTCATTTAGAAGAGGAGAAAAGTTGTTATAAGTATTCTTCTTTGTTTCAATATCACTTCTTTTCTTTCTTGCTTCTCTTGTCATGATGGTTTTATATGCAACACATTGAACAACTTTATGACCAAAGTTGTGCATGAGAAACATTGTCCATTGAAGTAGAAATTTCTACGATCATGAAATCTTCTATTTGAATTTACCTATTGGTTGTAGCCCTTTTGAAGGATATCCCTGTTAGTGTTCCTTGAATTGAGATGATCATGCTTTACCTGTAAAGATTCTTTGTTCCCTTGCTGAGTGGCAGAATGTTGTAAACCATTTGTAGCTTGTTTTAGATAATTTGGTGCCGAAGGTTGAGAAGATTCTCCCGTATATCCAAGACCTGTCTTTATAAGAGGAGAACGTTGTATCTTGATAATCTCATCTAAGGTTTCAGATCCTTTAGCAAATCTAAGATTCAGAGTCTTTACTTTCTCAAGTTCTTTTCTTAGACTTACTACTTCACATTCTAATTTCTCATTGTGTTTCTTTTCTTCTTCAATCTGATTTTTCAGAGTCTCTATGATTATCTTACTTTCTTCTAAACATATTTTGAGTTGATTGTTTTCAGCAAGAAAATCATTGTCCTCTAGAGCATCCATAAAAGTATCATTTTCTTCTTTAGATTCCCTTTCAAACGCCATGAGAAGTCTAAGATCTTGTTCACATTCTT
This sequence comes from Pinus albicaulis, assembly GCA_034641835.2. NCBI lineage: Eukaryota > Viridiplantae > Streptophyta > Pinopsida > Pinales > Pinaceae > Pinus > Pinus albicaulis. The sequence continues at coordinate 1,049,274,610 of CM076578.1, read as the reverse complement.
CCTCACTATCAGATAACCCATCACTGTCTTCATGAGTATAGTAACTTTTTCTAGTGTTAGACCAGTTCTTATTCCTTCTTGCTACTTCCTTCCCTTTTGCAGGTGTTTCTTTTTTAGAACACTTAGCAGCATAATGACCAACTCTTCCACAATTAAAACAAAAATTGAGGATCTCCTACGAACGAATCATGCCATGTTGAAGTTTCTTTACAAAATTTGCCTCATCTTCTTCTGAGATATATCAAGATCACCACTTCTTCTTACTCCTTTCCTTTTGTAAACTTTCAAAATCGCTATTTTGACTTTGAATGGTCTCTATATATATAACTTGTAAAGAAGTTAGTATACCCATAGTTTCCCTTCTGATAAGATTTTGAAGATCCTATTTTTCTTCAAGAGCAGAAACTTTTGACTCAAATTTTGCCATTAGTGATCTTAAAATTTTCTCAACCAAAGTAGATTCGGCTATTGTTTCTCCCATATTTCTCATACGATTTACAACATCATCAAGACGTAAAAAGAAATTGGCAATACTCTCATTACTATGCATCTTTAAATTTTCATATTCAATTCTGAGAGTTTGGAGTTTTGAACCTTTTACCTTTGCATCACCTTCATAAATTAGAATGATTTTGTCCCATATTTCCTTTGCTATATTCAGCTGCATGACCTTGACAAATTCGGATTCAGTTAGACTTCTCAATAGAGCATTGACCGCCTTCGCATTTGTTTCATAATTCTTCTTTTCCGCCGGATCTGTTGGTACTGTGGCTGGATATTGATATCCTCCTTCAACAATGGCCCATAGATCTACTCCCAGAGACTGAAGATAAGATCTCATCCTTGTTTTCCAGAAGATTAAATTACTTCGTTCGAGGAAACGTGCAATCATTGTTCCTCTTGATTTAATAATGTGCTTGATGCCCAGCCAAACGGTTAAAGCCCTTTTCGAAAGGACACCTAACTCGATTCAATTGTTGGGGGAAAAAATACTAAGGGGGGGGGTGGGGTGGGGATGATGTTGGTGCTTAGAAAAAAAATTTGATATTTCTTTCTTTAAAAAACTATCCTTTACTCACAGAAAAGCCAACCTGGTGTATATACGTGGATATCCTTTATAAATTTCGCGTATATCCGGTGATCTAATTGTACATTAATTCTTTGACTTACAGATAATTGTAATACACATTCATCGGATGTTTAGAGAACGATGTGGTATAGAAAATAGAATCACACATGAACACCGGGATTTTTAGGTGGAAACCCAATTTGGGAGAAAACCACCGCTGCCGTTGTCTCAGTCTTCAATCTTTATTATTAAGAAAAATTCACCTCATACATATGTGAAATGCTGGGTACATACCCGGCACGCGAGGGCACCCACTGCCGGAAGGCTACAACCTTCTCTTCGACCCTCTGGAAGAGAACAACAACCCCACTAACAAACTGACCTCACCGGAAGGGGCTGCCCCCATAATATTGCTGACATCTAATGGTGACTTCTAATTTAGTAATTTCGAGGCCAAGCTTCAACCCTCAGATCCACTGCAAACCACGTTTCATCAATTTTCAAACTGGATCAAACAGCTTCAACACAATCCTTCACTTGTCCACAAGCATCCTTTTCCCATTTCACCAAGCAGAACAGTGAAACCACTGTAACCAAAACATCAGAGATAACCCAGACTTCAGAATAGATATGCAGAATCACATTCAACCATGAGCAATTATAAGTTCAGATACCATACGCGCCTTTTGTTCAACAGATCCGCATATACACGCGCTTTTCACGAAATGAACCCGCGTATACCTCTGTGAAATTTTCAAAACAATTCTAACTTCCCATACGCGCCTTTGATTAAACTTATCTGCGTATACACGCTCTTTTCATTAAATGAACCTGCGTATAGATCTATAAGAAATAAATTTTGCAGAACAGATCATATCTATGAACTTACCCAGATTTCTTCAATTTCTTTAATTAGTTTGCGCCAAGTCTTCATTACTTCTTTTAGATCATCCTAGAGATTCATCATTTCAGATCTAGAACTTTTGAACCTTTATCATCTTCATAGGTGCATCATAGATTCAGATCTATAAATTAAGAACAGAGTTCAATCATACAGATAAACTTCAGAGTTAAGTATTCATCAAAGCCTAGACTTGCACCCCTTGCACAATGATCTTCTTCTCCTTATATAGATTTAGCCTTTAACAATACCATGAGCCAAAACCACACCATACCAATGGTATTCCTAGACTGGATCAAATAAATAATCAAGCGCTCAATACAATGGGCCAATACCATGGTAAGTCCCCCTGGTTTTATAAGTTTAGAGTGCAATTAGGCATACGCGAATTGGAACGATCTTTTCCACATGCATACGCGACTTACCCTAAACAAACCCGCGTATGCTTTGTGACATACCTTGTTTAACCTTCTTCTTGCACATACTGAAGATTCTTTCTTCTGCAACTTCTGTACTGATTGTAGATATATCAGATTTACATCATTAACAACTTCATCAAGTACAACTTCATCAGATAGGTTTCCATCAAGGACAACACTCTGCATTCATATTGCCAATCATTTCATCAACTAAGTTGCCATCAAGGACAACACATGCCAACACAAGTCGGGATCAACGACCTCAACATCCATAGGGCCATTGTGGATGAAGGTGCTTCCACATGTGTTATGTCATCCGCCTGCTGGAAGGCCATTGGCTCTCCGACTCTTACATCGTCTCCCAATGCCTTAGAGGCATTCGATGGTCGGGAATCAAAACCCCTGGGTGTTCTCGAGATTATTCCGATTACGTTACAAGGGAAGACAGTCAACGTAGAAGTAGAAGTGGTTGACGCCAAGCTTAACTACAATCTTCTTCTTGGCCGCAGTTGGACTCACGCCATGCTATGCGTGCCGTCCACCCTCTTCTGGCTTCTCAAGTTCCCTCATGAGGGAAAAATCGTCACTATGGATCAGTTGTCTTTCTTCACCTCATCCTCTGAGAAAATTTTTCCTTACGTGGATCAGATCCCCAATCCCCCTGATAGTGTAGGACCCAGTCTCTTCAAGGACCCCTTCCTCATGGGTATTTTTCCCGCGCCACCACCGCACACCGTTCAAGTTAATATGGTCTCTAGGTCCGATGACCCTTGGATCATCCCTTCGCCTGAACAGGTGACCTCTTTCGGAAAATCGACGCCGTTAACTCCAGTTGAGATTAATTATTGCGAAATCGCCGCTGCATCTGATCCTCCTCCTGAACATGCTCCTTCGAGCATGGCTCTGGATATATATTCTCAATCCCCCTGGCTCGGCGATGCAGATTCGACTAACCCTTTAAGAGAAGTTTTCCCTTCCAATGAAGCTATTGTTGAAACCATGTCTCTTGAAGATCTGCCATGGAGCGATGGACATCATCATTCCTCGTTCATGCGTGGCCTGGGGGCAATGTCTGATTGTCTAGAGAGCTTCGCATCTCAGGTTCCCACTTCGCCTCTTCAAACACCAATATTGACTCATAAGATCCTTTCGGAGGGAAACTTGAGTAATATCAGTCAAACTATGCCAATCGACATCTCCGTCAAACCGGGGGTAGTCGAGAATATTCATGTGGGAGTGACTTGTTCTCCTGAAGAGATACAAGTTTATACGAACCTTTTTCATGAATTCAGAGATGTTTTCACGTGGTCCTATGAAGATATGCCTAGGATTTATCCCAGCATATTCGTACATGAGATTCCTACCTATCCCGGTGTGAAACCCGTGTGTCAATGCCTACACCCAATGCATCCCCGAAAAGCCACAGCTATTAAGGCAGAAGTTGAAAAACTTCTTAACGCGGGCTTTATCTATCTTATTCCCCTCACAGAATGGATTTCAAATATTGTCCCTGTAGATATGAAGTAGGGCACTATACGCGTCTGTGTTGATTACCGAGACATCAATCGGGCCTGTCCTAAGGACAATTACCCCACTCCCTTTATAGATCAAATTATTGATGAATGCGCAGGGAGTGAGATTTATTCCCTTATGGATGGCTTCTCTGGGTACAATCAAATCAATATTTTACCCGCTGATCAACACAAGACTGCCTTTATCTGTCTGTGGGGAACCTTCGCTTACAAAAAGCTCCCGTTCGGTTTAAAAAACGTTGGGGCCACCTTCCAGCGTGCCATGTATTATTCTTTCCACGACATACGCCATATTGTTCAGCCATATCTGGATGATTTGAAGGCCCATTCAGCTCGGCGTGAGGACCACCCTGAACACCTCCGCCAGATTTTCCTCCGTTGCAAACGCTACAATATTAGGCTCAATCCTCATAAGTGCATCTTCTACATAGATTCTGGCCATCTTTTTGGATTCATCATCTCTAAATATGGACTTCACCTTGACCCCCTCAAGGTCAAGGCCATCATCAACCTCCCATCCCCTTCCTCATTACATCAACTGCAGAGTTTGCATGGGAAAGCTAACTTCCTACGATGCTTCATTCCGAATTATGCGAAAGTGGCCAAGGGCTTTACGCGACTTTTGAAACAGGACGTTCCCTTCCATTGGGACAAGATTGCCCAGAAATATTTTGATAAGCTTAAAACGTTGCTCGTCAACGCTCCATTGATACGTCCTCCCAATTATCATCACGATTTCACCCTTTATTTGGATGTTGCGTTTAGCACGATAGCTATGGTTTTAGTACAGGATGACGATGATGGAAATGAACACGTGGTTTACTATCTATCTCAGAATCTTCTCGATACTGAGACATGCTATGCTCATGTTGAGAAGTTGGCTCTCGCCGCGGTTTAGGCCGTTCAACGATTCTGCCATTACATCTTGTTGCATACCGTAACCGTGGTTTCCGACTGCAACCCCATGACATATATCTTGTCTTGACAATTGCTTGGGGGAAAGTACTCCAAGTGGATTGTAATCCTTCAGGAGTTCGATTTAGATTTCACCACTGCTAAGTCGACAAAATCATTGGTTTTCGCTGATCTTATTTTCTCTCTCCCGACAGACTCTGTTCCATCGAGATCCAAGGATCATATCCCAGATGAAACACTTTCTTATCAGCACTCATGACCCATGGTACGGTGACATTATTGTGTATCTTCAAACATCCACGTGCCGGTCTGAATTGACAAAGGATGCTTAACGTTGGATTTGGCATCAATCTCAACCATACCGCATTGTAGGATATACCTTGTACCGTGTCAGAGTTGATTATGTGCTCCGTTGGTGCTTGACCCTGGAAGAGGCTGAAAGATTCTTGAATGACTATCACAATGGCACCTTTGGCGATCACATGTCCGGATATGCCACCACCCAAAATATTCTACGTGCGGGTTACTTCTGGCCGTCTATATTCAAAGACTGTATTGTTGCAGTCCAAAAATGCCATGCATACCAGGTCTTTCAGCGCAAGATGCACGCGCCACCCCTACCCTTGCATCCTGTCATTACTGTGGGCCCTTTTGCTAAATGGGGTGTAGATTTTATGACATGTAACTCTCACTCAGCCGAGGGGCATGCTTATATAATCGTTGCCGTAGACTACTTCACTAAGTGGGCCAAAGCGATGCCTACATTAGCTGTCGACGGTAAGACATCTACCCAATTCCTTTTCAACCATGTTATTACGCGTTTCACAGTCCCTCAGGCCATTGTTACCAATCATGGAACCCATTTTCTGGATTACATGATGGCTGAGCTGATGTCAAAGTTGGGCTTACACCATGATAGCTCAACGCCATACTACCCTCAGGCGAATGGCCAGGTTGAGGGCATGAACAAGGTATTGGTCACAATGCTTCAACGGAAGATTGGTATCCACAAATCCAACTAGCATCTCCAATTGTTCTCAGCTCTCTGGGCTTATCAAACGTCTGTAAAGAGCACAAATAGATTCACACCTTTCCAATTGGTGTATGGTTTGGAAGCGACTCTCCCGGTTGAATGTGAAATTCCTTCCCTGAATTTGGCTGTGGAACTATTGCCTGACACTTCTCCGGAGGAAGAACGTCTCTTGTATTTGGAATGACTAGATGAAACCCGCCGCTTAGCTACCTTGGTTATTGAGGCACAGAAAAAGCAATTCAAATCCCACTTCGATCAATCGGTTTCTCCACAATATTTCATTGAAGGGGACCTCGTCCTCCTATATGACCAAGCACATGATAAACTTGGAGTAGGAAAATTCCAGCCCATGTGGCATGGGCCCTATATAGTTAAACGAGTATTAAAAAATTCGGCCTATGAGCTTATCGACTACGAAGGAGTTCCTCTGGCGCAGCCTAGGAATGGTTGTACCTCAAAAAGTACTATGCTTGAGTTAGTCTCGTGTGGTGTGGTGTGCTTTGTAAACATCTTTCTACTGATTGGGTCTTCCTAACTGTGCAAATTTCTATTACTCCTTTTGTCGGTTTCGCGAATGGTGCCTTTCGCAGTACCAGGAATCTGTCTTCGGCGGCCTGGGTAATCTACAATCCTGCTAGTGAGTTGGTTAATTTGCAAGGTGTTTGTCTAGGGCCTACCACAAATAATGTCGCGGAGTATAGTGTCGTTTTAGAATTATTAAACAAGGTTGTTAACCTCGGTATTCGTGCATTACTTGTGTATCTGGACTCGCAGCCTGTAGTACTACAACTTAATGGTCATTATTCAGTTTGAAACCCATCCATTTTACGTCTATATATATGTATTCGTTTACTGGAAAGAAATTTTGATTACATTACATATCAACATATACCCAGACACATGAATGCGTTAACAGATGCAGTAGCTAATTTGGTTTTAGATAGAGATTTACGCAACTTGTAAAAACATCATCACATGTAAAAAGATCCATCCAAAAAAAAAAAAAAATATATATATATATATATATGTTGAAAAGTTTGCAATTTGTGTACATCGCATAAAATCAAAAAATATACATGTCTGTTTAATAATAGCCGGAGACATGCCTCTCAAAAATATGCATATAAAAGCCCTAGATGGCTAATCAGCGTGGTGCTCATGGTAACATGTCACCGCGTGCACCAATTGCCTCAGCAATCGATGGAGGCGACTAGGCACCCCCACAGTGTGTCGCTGGTAAGCCATCAGGACGTCCGCTAGTCATGCATAGTCCGGGATCCCCCGGGCGATACCCTCTAGGTTCTGGATCAGCACGCTCCCTTCGCCACCCTCAGCTTGAGGGTCATGTGCGAGAGGGGTCCTTCATGAAATAGGCAACATTTGTGCGGACCTCTCTAGGCCAACGTCTTCATACGCATAGAACTGTTGTTAGAATAGGCATGTATCACAAAAAAAATTCATAAATACATAAAAAATCAAAAAGAGTCATACCTAGATCCTCATCCCAGTCCTCCCCCTCCGGAAGTGGAAGATCTGGGTCTCCCATGAAGTCGATACCAGTGTAGGGCCAATCCTCAACTACAATCAGCTGATTCCATAACCATACAAAAAACTCAAGCCTCCAGGACATCTGTTGTTCCCCTCCTGATCTGGGCATGAGTGCTGCCCATCGAGCCATCCTCGGCTCCCTCAATGAAGGCTCGGTGACTATCGCCCCTTGGCCCTGGAAAATTGGTAATCATTCCAGAATGAACGACACCAGAATGGAACCATACCCAAACTGTTTCAATTTGGCCTTCTTGCACTTTTTCAACTACCGTTTGATGTTTGTTGTCACGACAGTGGCCCAATAAAAAAGTGTAGGATTCATGCATTCGGAGGCTAGTAGGAGTTGTGCTCTGGTTGCCTCGTGCGATGCCTACGACCCCACAGCCCACGTAATGGTGTGAAGCACTACTCAGAGTGCTAGATCGCGGACTATGTGGATGTCTACTTTCCCACTTCCTGATCCTGTCTGTGCCCCTAGGCACACTCTCGCCATTACCATCTCCATTTTTTCTCCAGAAGGTCTACTACCTATCATGTTTGGCACTGGGCCTCTGCATGACAATCTGGTTATGAAATAAACATCAAAGACCTCAAGTTCTAGCACTTAGTCTCGGAGATTGAACACTTCTTCATTCTCGTCCCATATGCTAACCAAATATTGCAATAGCTCAGGTTGAGCTCTCAAACATGGTGTGAGGAAGAACTTCTTGAGACCACAGTCCCGGAGGGCATTCATGCAAGCTTCATTTTGCATGGTCATTTCGTCCTCTTCCACATGTTCTTTCTCGTTCCACTCAATCACCATTGTGGCTGGATATCTACACCAACATGGTCAAAAATACCTTATTAGATCTCTGAAACACTTAAAAATTCATTTGAGTGGCTCACATTTTGATAAACTAAGGCAGAAATTTGAGTTGTGCCATTGGCACGATTGTTTTACTAACAATCGTGCCAATTGGCGCGACCCCTTTGCAAAAAGGAGCAATTTGGCGTGGGTCCGTGCCCGATACCCACGCCAATTGGCCGAGCCCTAATTTTGCAAAGGGTTCCCCCAGGGATCAAACACACAATGGAAATTTACAAAAAATGAATCAAAACAAAGCTAAGGGGAACGCCTCTTACTTGGAACGAATGAGAACCGGAATGATCTACTGGATTTGTTGCAATCGCCGCCGCAAGTTCGCACACCAAAAGCTCATTGTTGCTCTCCAAATGAGGTAAAAAGTAAAAGTGAATATGTTTTACTATTTTTGGCATATTTATAACTTTCCAAAGTCAAAATTAGGTTTTGAAAGTCATTTTTCCCAATATTTTAATATATTTTGTCGAAAAACGGATTTTACACTCGCTCTCATGTGCAGCAATAGGTCTTTACGCAACTTGGATGGTGATACGAGTTGTATTTTATACTTTTTCGGACTCGATAAAAACATGAAAAAGTCATTTCTGGAGTCATATTTCAACTCTTTTCTGACTCTCTAAACTTGAAAAGATTGTCGAGTCGCTTGTCATTTTGATCTCGTTAAAGTGGTTGCGAAACGAAATCTACCCAGTATACGTTTACCCCTTTTTTGGTTTGAGATAGATTATTTACGAAAAAGGAATACCTTAGCCTATCGCGACTAGGAGGTTTTCTCAGACATAGTTTTCTACCTTTTCGGATCTGAGGAAATATTTACGAAAAGGGACTGTTGGAGTTTACTTTTCCGTTGTCTTTTCAAACTCTCTAAACATGAAAATACGTTGAGTTCTTCCTTTGTCAAACTCGTTAAACCCTGATGACATCGGATCCAGTCGTAATGACGATATCTAAGTTCCTCCTTCCTAGGGCTCGTTAAATGTACTAGGATGGATTCGTCCGACGGAAAAAATTATATCACAAGCATATGTTATCCCCTTCAAGATTGTTTTCAAAAATAATTGGGGTACTCGACAGAAATGGTGGGGAAAAATGGAACCAATATCATCGTCGTGTCGGCAGTATGTCACTCTTGAACATGGCACTTGTCTGCATTCGTGTCGGGTTGGGGACATCTCATCTCATTCTCTATTTGTCTCCGTGGGTTTGGGTAATCCTTTTTGACCTCTCATCTGCTCCTTGCCTTTTTATCATGGCCTATGATCTTTTGATGTCAAATACTACCCAATCCACTGTCGTGTCGCCGGTATGTTCAAGTGAAGTTGATCTCTGCAAGTTTCAACCTTCCTCTAATTCTCATCTGATCTTGATTCACAACATTATATTCCTCTGTCTCGCATCGATGATGTGGGAAACAGTATGGCCCACCCTCGATCAAGGTCACTTCTTGTCAACTTCAGCTCATTATCCAAGAAGTTGATCTAGAGACTCCCTTCCGGTACCTTGGAGCCTGCATGCCTCAATGGCAGGTTCTTCACATTCGACGAAAGGTTTTCATCATTGACCTTCAATCGGATGATTTTGCGGGTGTTTGACATCAGCTCACTGTTCACATTCTGTGGATTGTACCTATAGTACCTTGAGAGACATTGTCATTATGGGTGGTTCCTCTCGCGTCTGTTAACAGCTTTCATCATTAGCTGGTAATCAGACGATGTTCTTGCATGTTCGACTTTAGCTCACTTATTCACATGCTTGAACTTGTACTTTGTTTGGGTCGAGGTGGAGCGCAAGACCCTAGATTTTGTCTGTTAGAATCTAGGTTGTAATTTTGTGGATTATTCTGATTGGTTACATGACTCATTGATTGGATGGCTGCGACCATACTTGAGTCTATTTATCGATCCATACTGGATGGCTGCGTCCATGCCTTGGATCTGGATTATTATATACTCTGTTATAGATGGTTGTGCCCATACCATGTATATATCATGTATTTGAGATATCAGTTGTACTTGTCTACGCAGGTTTTCCAACGGTAGTGTTTTCAGTTGGACACGTTCTCGTAAAGCATTTCACCCCTCTCTCTCTCGGGCCTCATGCTTTAGGGCGCATCTATTACACAGTAATTTGTCACCGTCCCTATAATCCCCCATCCCGCGCATTGGAGGGATTATTCTGTGACCTGTGAGCAGTGACATGACCTGAAACCACTTTCATGGCATCCCCCTTGACAAGGAAAATCTTTCCCCTGAAGACAATTTCCTGTGAAAAGCCCTAAAAATAGCCCTTTTGGCCTTGGCGCGACTAGCTAGTTTAGCCCTCGCGCCAATGGGGGAAATCCACCAAAGAGGGCGCGCCAACTGGCGCTCTGTCCCAGTGTATCGCCCGCGCCAGTCTTGATAAGGATTATTTTTTAAAAATAAATGGCGGAAGTTTGATTCTAACCAACTCCTGAACGAGTCACTAAAATGAGTTGGGAAGTTTGGCTCCGGATCTCCATGTAGGGGAAGTGGTTTTCCACCTATCATGGAAGCTTCCTTGAGGATAGGGCCAATCCCACTGTTGTAGGGATCCCAACTCCCCTTCCACCATCTATATAAGCTTGTCATTTTCCCTTTGCAAGATTGCCTGAATAGAGTTGAATCAATAGTAAGGAGATTATCGTCAGACAGCCGAAGAGAGAGAGACTTGTCCTTTTCCCGATGAGTTTTACCAAGACGTACTCCTTTGTTAACCTGCCAAAGGAAGATCCAGCGTCAGAGCTCAGGTTGTATCTTTCTTTGTTCCGATTAATAATAAATGACTTCGATTATGGTTCCACTCAGATTTTTATGTTTTATGTTATGATTTGTATCTTCTCTAACTGATACATAATTGCATGTATTAGGTTTTACACTTGTGTGTTTGTTGTTTCTTCTTGTACATGCAGGTGTTCGATCACGTCGAGTGAGAGAATTGTGATCTGCCAAAGCAAGAGACAGAAGCATCATATTCTCCACAAACAACAGCAGCGTAGGACTTAATATAGGCCTCTTGTCGCATCTTGGTATTTTTCAATTAGGAACTTGTGTCTTAGCGTGACTCAGTTGTTGCTAGACTCGATCTGGGCTAGTAGGTATTTCCTCTGTCTGCAGAGGCGATTTACCTCTCCAACACCATTAAAACATTTCATTCCAAAAATCATTTTTTATTTTTAATTATCATTTTTTTTAATTATATTTAAAATATCTATTATAATAATATTAAAAAATACTATTCTCGTTGGGGGTGTCCAATCACCAGGACAAGTGGGAGGGGGCATTTAAGGCCCACTAAACCCCAATCCACATGCTTGTTGACTCACCACCCTCACACACGCAAGTGGTAAAGAGCCTCGAGGTAGGAGTTCTGAAGGCAGGTTGGTTTTTGGTTAAATGTGGGATGGACGTAGCTCTGCGCATTTCATTTCTATGGGTGATGGTGAAGGTTGATGCAGTGGTTTGTGTAGATGATCATCTTCTAGCTCTCAAGGCCTGACTTGAGCTCCACCGGCCTGGAAAGAGCAGAGGGATAGGCCCATCGGGAAGTGGCGACAAAAGGTTGGGAACTGGGAGGATTTTTGGCAACAACACGGGAATGTGTGTGCTGCACCAAGAGGAAGACAAGGGAGGTGACGGTGAATTCTGAAGGGCAGAAATTTTTTTGGCCGGGAGATTTGGGTTTGCAGCCTGGGCACTTGCTCTAAATCTGTGGACTGGGCAACAACAATCCCTCGACGACCCAACCCCTGGGTGGTTCTTCCTTGGGCTCGTGGAGCAGTCCAACTTTCCTACAATTCATATATGTGGGTCTTGGAGTTTTTGCACTTCCCTAGACGACAGTGTTAATATTGGGAGTGGTCGTGTGTCCCTCGCCTACGGGACTTAGGACGCAGATCGAGACAAGCTCAGTCGAGGGTATATGGGTGGAACGTGGGTTGCATGGGTGGATGGAATTGGCGCGACTTGGCGCATTATCCTAGCACAACGATTGGAAGAGGAGGACGCTTGTATGCCGAGAGAGCGTGGTCGGGCCCGACGCAATTTTTTTGGCCGAGGTATGGATAACCGTGAGGTTCTAGGAGACCCGAGTTCCCACTCGGAGTCTATGGAGAGCCAGCACTCAGCAGTGGCTAGGGCAGTTTCCCCAACTCAATCCCCTTGCGAGATTGAGGCCTCAATCACCCTTGAAGCCTGTTAGGTCCCTATATTACTAGTATAGTCCCTTATTTTTGTTAGTGTAACCCCCTTATTGTTATTATTGTACCCTGTAACCCCCATATTGTTATTATTGTGCTGTTAAATTATTATTGTTAGGTCGGCTAGGATTACATTCTGGCCCTGTGGACTCCTATATATAGAAAGGAGGTTTTGTAATTTCAATCATCCAAGAATTATTCATTCATGTAATGTATTGGAGGTTGCCCCCTGGAATTGGATTATTTCTAAGGCATTGATATCTCTTTTCTTCTATTTTTGGAGCTGGTTTCACAACATTTGGTATTAGAGATTTGGATTTTAGGGTTTTGCTTCTCCTAACAGGTCATCATGGCATTTGCGCTATAACGTTTTTTCTAAAAATGTTCAGAAGCTGAAATTTATAGAGTGCGAATCCGAAATATTTAGGAACATCGTCACAAAATTTCAGAGGTTGTTTCACAATATTTTCAGAGATATGATCTCTGGAAGTTATAGCTTTTTGCAGTCTCCTCAATTTAACCTAAACAGGTCATTGTGGAATTTTCGCTATAATTTGTTTTCTACGAAGGTTCAGAAGCTCAAATTTTTAGAGTGCGAATCTAAAATCCTGGGGAAACGTGTCACAAAATTTTAGAGCTTGGTTCACAATATTTTTGGAGATATGATCTGTGGAAGGTAGGTCTTTTTCGGGCTCCTAAATTTCATCTCAAAGAGGTGATCATGGTAAAATATTCATAACTCTCTCTCTCTGAGTTTTGGATTGGAATTCTGTAAAAAGTGGCTGGAAGTACACGGCCTGCAGTTTCCTATATATTAATTTCAGGGCCAAAGGAGCAAACAGTGACACATGACAAGTCGTACAAGTTCGCTCTATGGAACTAGTCCATAATTAGGTCATTGTGGGAGATTGGACATAACGTTGTCTTGAAGAATCAAAATCAGGTCAGACCTGTGGCATTCGAAAGAAGATTTAGAGGGCTACCGCAAGGCCAAATTTCAAATATTGAAGATACAAAATCACAAAGATAATTCAATTTCAATATCGAGCTCCTCAAAAGCAAGAAAATGTGTGTATTTTTTTCAAATTACATAAGTCTCGTTTGAAAAAAAAATAGTCTGAATTTATTCCAAGGGCATATTGAAGAATAGATATCAGTATTGTGTTCTAAAATGCCCCCTAAAAAGAATTCAACACCCAATAAGCCTTCAGAAGGCTCTACTATGACTCATGAAGACGAAGAAACACAACATGAGATATCAAAATTACAAGAGCAAGTGCACCAAATTTCGCTATCGCAAAGAGAAACAAAAAATGAAATGGAAGTTTTGAAGAAAGGCATGGAAACTAAGATGGATGGATTGAAGAAAGGCGTGGAAGCTAAGATGAATGGTTTGGAAGCTAAGATGGATGGCATGGAAGTGGGCATGGAAGCTAAGATGGATGACATGGAAGCTAAGATTGATGAAAAAATGAAAGACAACATGGAAAACATGAAGAAGGATCTAAAAGTAGACATCAAAGGTTTGGAAAAGTTGATACAAGAAATGTTTCCTAATGGTGAAAAGATAGTAGAGGAAACTCATGATGAGAACAAAATAAATGTTAATCGTGATTTCATAAACTCTAATGTTGGCGGAAAGAACCACCATATTCCAAAAATGGATATGAGGAAGTTTGATGGAAAGGATCCTGTAACATGGATACTACAGATGGAGCAATATTTTGATCTCCATAATGTGCAAAACACACAAAAGGTACGCATTGCAACTTTACATTTAGAACAAAATACATTTGTATGGTATCGATGGCTTTGCTCCCGTAAACAAATTGTCACTTGGTCAATTTTTATGGAGGAAATGATAGCACATTATGAGGATACAAATAGCAACACCTTCTTTAGCCAATTGATAAATCTAAAATAAAAGGGTTTAGTGGGGGAGCACATTGAGGACTTCCAAAAACTGAATCAGGGAAAATTTTAAGAACCCCCCCAAAATTTATATGTATAATAAATGGACGAATCCCCATGATACATAGGAAAAATGGAAGGTGATTTTATTAATAATATAATATGTATATATAATTTTTTTGGTGAATCTTTCATGATATTATATTATCTTGTAAAATCATGGTGAATCACCAGTACAAATGGTGAACCACTAGCACAAAATGGTGAATTGTTGTCTAGTGGAGTTCGAGGTGTTGGTTCCAATGAAGATATGGTAGTTGAAGGAAGCGAACCACCGAGACCAAGCATGGCACATGGTGACTCGTGAGGAAAGTAGTTCTCATGCAGTTTGGAAAACATGTTCTTCTAGTTCTGCTAAGTTTAGTGTTGTTGCTCATGCTACTACTAGCACTGATATTGAGGTTGGAGAGGAGTTTTAGGAGTCCTTGGACTCTGAGCCACATGATGTTTATGTAGCTCCTGGTGATGATCCCATGTGTATTAGTGGTGATGATTTTGATTAGTGATCATGAAGGTAGTATAATATTCAAATTTAAACAGACCCATAACAAAAAATCCATGAAGAGAAAATGCTAGAAAAAATATTGTCATGCAAATCTAGATTCTATAAAATTATTAGAACTCCCTACTATTCTGCAAATAGATCCATGAGATGAAGAATATGGTAAAAAAATGGGGACCGATATGTTTTATGGGAAGGAAAACTATTCTTGTTCAAATTCTTTCAAATGCAGAGACTTCGTAGTTTTCAGTGAAGGAAATATTTCTGAGCTTAGGGATTTCTGAGAACCTTTTTTAGAGAGAGAACCACAATGTATGAAGTTATATTATAATTTTATAGATTATATGCATTGTATATTTGGATGTTATAAGTGGAATAAAACACTTCAAATATTAGAAAAAGATATCACTACAAAGTTTTGCACTGTACAAAGGTTATATCTAACATGCAAGCAACAAAGGCTTCCTTATATGACTTCAATAATAGTATCACTTGAAACAATAGTATCACTGGATGTCTACCTTATAACCTTATAACCTTATTCCCCTCAAGGATGGAAGTCTTATGGGTGATGTACATTTAATTTTAGGTTTTAACAAATTCCTCAATTTTGGTGGCGTTTATAAACGCCTGGGAAAAATTAGTGGTAGAAATCCAGAGGTTCAAACATCCACCAGTACATGGCAAAGCTACATTTCAAAAAAAAGATCACAAAATTTTAAATACATATCTATTAAGATGATAAAAAAGTAATGGTCCTAGAGCTGTCCATACTACAAGCACAGAAGAAGACCTTACCTGAGAAGAAGACCTTTACTCAACCGAAAACCGATGACCGTCAATACAAGTTCCTCACTATTATATTTGTATTAGACCAGGCTTTTGGTAGTTTAAGATGACCCACAAAACTATATATGCTAGTTCTGCAAAAACCTCTTAATACACTAAAAGTGAAATTGTGTTTAAAGAAATGTGAAGAGAAAATATACCAAAAGAGTATTTAAGATCCCTTGCTATGATAACGATGGCATGCAATTTAGCTTCTTCAGTATCTTGATTACAATACTAGTCCATTCCCAACAAGAAAGGAAATCTAATCTATAATTGCAACTGAGCAATATATATTGCAAGGATTAGAAGAATTTATTTCTACAATACAAGCAAATTAGGATGAGGCAAAGCTATTCTTGGACAATAACATATTCACTATTTTTACCTAAATATAGAGTTCTTCAATTCATCAGAGTCCAGACTTACACATGACCAGGCTATTGATTGTTGAATATGCCCCTCTATTGTTTAAAAATGAAACTATATACTATCTCATGGGCATCTGCAGAAACTTCTTAATAGAACTATATATTGAGTATTTTAGAATGAAACTATACACTGTGCCACGAGTGTTTAACAGTCAAACTACATACAGTGTCATGAGTGTACACTAAAATAGGATTCATGATCACAAACTTTAAAGGCTTGGTCACAGAGCTAGTTATATAGGAGATTTTCTAAATGGGATATCACACGTCTAATCCCCATATCTATCTTAAAGGACACTATGCAGTAGAGATATTATAGTGTTTTAAAGGAAAGTGCATGTCCAACCTAAGAATAAAACATCCGGAAGATTGAGCATCCTTATTTAATGAGTGCACTAAAGTTGCATAAAATTCAAGAACGACAGATTCAAGTATAATAGAATCTAATAGAATATACAAGATTTAGCATCCTTATTTCATGAATGCACCAAAGCTAAATAACAAGTCAGGAAAATAATCTTTCATTACCTATGGCGGACTTGTGCTAGATCTTGGAGGCACCGTAAAGAAACTTGTTAAAAGCACCACCTTCTCCTTTTTACTCTTGGTCCTCTTTAAGGTAAGAGGAGCTACCTCAACAATGGTGGCACTTCATAAACTGCAGGGAAAAAAATGTCGTGGATATCAATAGCTTATTACAATGATCACATAAAATTAATGGATCTAAATCTGACATTAAAACCACTCGAGGAGGAAGCATATTCACTCTTTTCTACCTGAGAATATTGCCCTTACTCTATTCAACTGAAAAGTCCTTTATAGGCATACTTAAACCTGACAAGGTCTTTTGTTGCTTAAGATGGCTATCAGTTGACAACAAAACTATAGACGTCCAATCCCACTAAGCAAGGGAGAACATAAGCGTAAGCATATTATAGTCGACTGCAACTGAACTATATTAAGTGCATTGTAAAAGATCTATTTATATACCAAATACAATCACTCTAGGACGAAGCATATTTACCTGATAAGATTGCCCCTTTCTATCATTATATGGAGATAATAATCACTCTACTTATCTAAATACTTGTCGACTTTTATAATGCAAATTCTTCAACATCGGGCTTGTAGTTGTGCATGACCAGGGTTTTGGTTGTTTAATATGCCCATCTATTTACGAATGAAACTATACACTGCATCAAGGTCATAAAGTTATATAGGAGATATGTCGAACTGTATAACGCTTCTGTACCCCTCCATGCTACATATATTATACTACAGAAGTGCATGCCTGGAAATACAAAAAGCAATATTGCAACTGAACTACATGAATCAAGAAGGAAAGATATATTTTATCTTTATTAGTCCCTGCCCCCTTCGGGGCTGCAGGGACTGTTGTAATTGGAAATGAGCTTTTTATTAGTCCTTGCACAATAACCTAAGTTTATAAGCAAATTTAAACCAAATTTTCTAATTTTATATCTTGGTATCAACATATCTGAGTTCTTTGTCTTTCGATAGCTTCTGCCATTTGTTTTTCATATCAACATATTTGAGCTCTTTGTCTTTCGATAGCTTCTGTCACAAACAGCATGATTAAAGTTTAAACATGCCTTCCGCTAATTCCTGGCAATAACGTGAAGGTAATGATGGTTACACTTATTGGGCTCATCATTTCTCAAAAGTGGAGTTACCTGCGTTAAAATTCCATGATTGAGTCATTTGTTATCTTGAATGTCCAGCTGCGGTAAGACTTCAACGAAAGGGACCAAGTGTCAAGTGCCATTTGAAATCCTAGGCTCATTGATCACCTTGTAATTTTGATCCTAGATTTCTATGGCTATAGGCTTATTGCACTAAAGTTTTCCCCTTGAATGTTGATAGATTCTGGTCATTAGAATTAAGCATCAATATTAAATAAAGTTGATATGAGAAAATACTTGTTCATGGAATTCAAAATAGGAACAGTCATTTTTATTTTTATGGTTGATTATATCTCCAAGTTGGCTTCCATATGGCAGGGAATGGAGCTTGCAAGCTATCGCTCAATACCAACAAGGCTGAGGGGATTGGAATCGACACTAGCAGACACTGAAATAACAAGCAAGGACAGAATAATAGAGAAGAAATTTCATAGTTCATCCTTTCAAAAAGATACTTGAGGCCCTTGGTTGATTACATCTCACTCTATATTAATTTACTTTCTGCATTGAACTTTACCTTATCTGTACCCTTTTCTCATATTTTGATGGGTATTATTAGCTGGATATCGCATGAGTCAGTCAGTATTTCCTCCTTCATGTTTTGCTTTAAACAACCGTCCCATTTACATTGAGATTGAAATAGATTTTTCCATAGAATATCGATGTTACAGTACTTATGTTATTTGGATCACATAATCATTTCTGCAATAATAACCTAGGTAGGGAGATCTGTGTAATTTTGTATGAGGGAGATATATACTAAGTTGGCATGTCCGTTTTTAACATACTTTCATACAATTGGGTACTGAATGGTTATGTTTTTGTATTCAAATTCTAAGACATTGCGTCCTTCCTCAAGTGCCAGTTCAATGCATACACACTAAGAAACCTCCAAAAGTCATGAGTTGACTAGCTTGGTAGGAAAGATGATCAATGTTGTTGATTTGAATAAATCAGCCATCCTTGACTGCTGACTACCATGGGCCCAAAACCCACCCTCCCAAGCATAACTGATCTGAGAGCTGCATCACTGGTTTTAAAGATGCAGGATGCAGCTCAGGAATGAAATCAATTGACAGAAAGGATGGTGTTGTTATATTGGTTTGGGTTCAACTATTACTTTAAAATCTCTGAGATTGTTGAAAAAATAAGTTTATAGTGTACAGGGACTAGGACTAGTCTGCAACCCTGCATGTAACATGAGTTGAAGCACTTCAATCACTTTGGTCATATGAGAAATTGCATTATGTAATGTGTTGCTGCGTAATAAATAATTTGGAACTTGCTCTACACATTAAAACTGAACCTCTTTTCGCCAGTCTACTTATATGAAGTCATTGCATACTTATCTGGCTCATAGAATTCCGTAATGGGCATTCAATTCAAGTGAAATACATGTCCTTGCCCAAAACAAATAATTTATTTAATCTTCAAACCTATGTGGATTCTACTGCTTATGCTCAATCCGATTTTTCTACAATGGATAAAGACAGCTGGAATGGATGGGTTGTTATACATTTTTTTTTTAAATAATCACCATGTTTAGATCAATACTACTTTCTTCAATATTCTCGTAAATACTACTTTTCCCACATCTCTATAATTTCCAGCTAAGGGCCAGAATCTGCAATTGTTTTTATAATCTTAAATGTAAAGTGGGACTTTGTTTGTTTGCCTCTGGATCTGTCATGAAGGTCCAACACCCATAGTGCAATCAAGTACTTTGGCATGTACTAGTGTTTACGCAGGTATTTCAATTAGCGGGTCTCTGTTTTTGTGTTTGAAATAATTGCTTTCAATCAAAATTCTGCAGTATTTCTTATATACTAAATCTACAAGTTCATGTGCAAATCAGGTCTCCAGATGGCTGTAAGATGCATCAAACTATTGTGGATATGGATATGGAGAATCGGGGTCTCTGTTTTTATTCTAAATCTACATTGTTGATATATAATAGTGTCCCAAACTCTGTAACTGCTAATATGTAATAGTGTATTTCAAGGGCCATGGTATGTATCATAGAGCATTTCAAATACTGCACTAGCTATCAAAACTTGCCATCTCGAGCACTGTAATATGTTTAATATTAGTGTATTTCAAGAGCCCTTGATATGCATCACATGAGGAATCCCGGATTACCTTTTGCCACACCATAAATAGACCTCTAGAGCGATTATTAGGATCTAACTTATGGCAATAAACCCATTCACATTTGTTCCTATAGGGAATAGAACATTGTTTTGTAGCATGGCAATCAGTCCCTCTTACCACTATACCAAGCCTGATGGAAAAAAAATGGCAGGCTTTGATGAGAACATGTGGGTGGGATTTGGTCCTTAATATGGCTATGTAGACCTGGCAGGGGTGGCACCATACATTCACATTAGATTGACCCATACCTCTAGGTGTGCCCATGGCTACGGTCTACCTCAAGTTGACAGAAGAGCCCATGGGAATGGAACCTCACTCCCCACCATTAGTCCCAAGCCTGTGGGCACTTACATGTGACTAACTTAGTAGCTATTTCAAAGCTCTCACTAACACATTGACTGAAATCTAACATGATGAACATTTCCTAGAAAGATCTAATATGTGCTTTCAGCATTAACGACAGTGAACTTCCATAGGAGCCACGAGAAAAAAAAAAACTCTTATTTCCTACCATCAGAAGACCCAAACGCAGCCCTTCCTCTTTTTAGTCTAAAATTCCAATGAACAAAAGGTTTTCCATATTTATCACTGATTCCAAATCGTCAACCACTAACTGATTAAAGCCATCCATTTTTATTATGAAACTTCAACCATTAACTAATACCGAGTTGTTGTTCTATGTAGGTTTAAAAAACAGCCATCCATACAGAAAAATAAAAAATGACAATCCAAACTCATGACCACTTAACCAGGCCAAAGGCACTCTTATATATCCTAAAACCAAAACAGCTTCACAGGTTGTGATTTCTCAAGTTTCCATTATCTTCTGGCTTTTTCCTTGACACAGCGAACCGTTCTGGGGAAACCATTATTAGGACGAGTTGTTTGATTTTTTATTCCATTGGAAAATTTTACTTTGTATTGATCATAGGACTTGTTGAATTTGACAATTCTTCCCCATTATTTGTTTTTTTTATAGATTTGCATCCTCTAATTGCCTTTGTTTTCTATTGAGACCTTTTGATTCTACCGTAATGACATGTTGATACTCTCTGATGTTCAGTTGCTTAGAATTCCAACTCTATGTTTCAATTATTTAAGATCGTCAGATGCTTTCTTTAATATCTCATCCCCTGGTGGAATTTGCCTCAAATTTATGTCGAAAGTTCTCATTCTGCAAGATGAGAATGAAGCATAACAATTTTGCATCTCTGTAATAGTTGATGAAAAATAAACAACTGATTGGAACCATCTATTTTTTCAATACTTTTTTTTGTGTTTCTGTTTGAGTCTAATTGGTTGCAACATATTTTTCTATTATTATTCTACTCCCCATTAGTTGGGACAATAAAGGTTTGAACTTATTTTAAAGGTTTTCTTCTATTAAAATGTGCTTTTGAAATCTTTGAAGAGGGCTTATTTGCTAAAAGTCAAAATTTCTTTTCTGTTTTCATATTTTATCAGTTTTTCTATATTGGTAAAAGATACTCCTTATATTCATAAATATATATTTACATCAGAGAAGAAAAGGAAAAGTGGAAGTGTTTTTACAATGACATTTACATCCTCTTCTTTAAGCCAACTAGAACAGCAATAAAATCAGAAAATCCATGGACGTCTAATAACTTGGCATCCTTGATCAATAGAAGACCTTTAGCCAGCAGCTGCGTACATACCTCTTCTCTCCACATATTATGGGAGGCAACGAAGGAACTGATCTCATTCTCAAAAACATACTTGCAGCGAAGCTACAGAGAACAACCAAAGCTGAAATTCTTACATAATGCTAAATACCACCAAGGGAATCTCAAACCACACGTCTGGAATTCCCCAATAAAACTGCCTGCCAATGCAATATCCCCTGAAGAAAAGAAGCATGCTATGACTAAACATGGTTCCAATAGGACCTGGCAAAAGGGAAATTCCATAACAAATGGTTTCCCATTTCCACCTGAAGAAAAGAAGGGAAAAACCCATTTGAAAGGCTATTGTTTGCAACCAATACTTGGTGGTAAGGCTCAAATAAATCACCAACCAAGAAAACACTCTGAGCTT
This sequence comes from Pinus albicaulis, assembly GCA_034641835.2. Lineage (NCBI taxonomy): Eukaryota > Viridiplantae > Streptophyta > Pinopsida > Pinales > Pinaceae > Pinus > Pinus albicaulis. The sequence continues at coordinate 1,049,252,471 of CM076578.1, read as the reverse complement.
CTAGGACATCCACACCAACCATACACTATGTGATCTCCTTACCCATCAGCTCTCAGCATCAGAAGACACCCATCTCGCATTCAGCATTGAACCTAGTTCATGGTGTTTATGTAAAATAGAGTACAATTTTCAAAAACCATACTGAACCAAAGGGCCCATGTTATCCCTAATTTTGCATGATGCATATACCTTTGCTGGTCTTCCTTTTGCTGCTGGTAATGCTAGGAATAATGATCATTCAACTGATTATTTAAATAATTCCGTTTTCACTTATGCTTATTGGAATTGATGATGGAATTGAGGCTGGTCATTATGCTCCTTAAATTGATTCAATTGGTTATGGTGCTGCTAGAAATGCTTTGGGAGCTGATCCTTGAACTGAGGTTGCTTTTGTTGAGCCTGGCTCTGCTGCTTCTAATGAAGCTGGGGATTATCCTGGTCCAACTGATACTGGTGGAATGAGGAAGCCGCTTCAACTGTTGTTTATGAAAATGCCCCTTCAACTGATTCTGCATTCAAGCTCCTTGTGGTTAATTGAATTGGGCTTTGTCTATTTCTGGCAAGCCCCTTGTGGTTAATTGAATTGGGCTTTGTCTATTTCTGGCAAAGAGAATGGAAGATCCAGCGTTCACTGCTCTATATTGGTGAGATTGACCACACTGATTCGTTAGAGGTGAGATAATTAGCCGATCGATTTGGGCAGCAAAATTGTTCGTCCATTGTGACCAGCAATATAAACTTTGCAGCTTATAGCTGGGTAGAAAAATCGTTGGTTCATTGTGAGCATCAATATCAACTTTTTGCAGTGTTTGTACGTTTACGTTTATAAATTCAAGGGTTGCAATTCATCACAAGTATGTATTTCTGGATGATCAAATCAACGGGACCATTTTCTATATCTGTTACTAATATAATATACAGATAAGAAGCTTATTGGAAATGCTCAAGCGCCGCTCCCTGCTCAGGGAAGGGACTAGCTGCCATGCAGCAACTCTTGTTTCTATATTATTTAGTATCATCATAGCATGAATAAAGAAAAATGCAATAAATTAATATTATATCACCAATATGACTGCTTAGCGGATGTGCGTGAGATATTTATTAAAAGGACCAGCCTCCTCTTTACTCTTGGTCCTCTTTAAGACATCAGGTGCTCCAAAGACTTGCCAAAACCTAAGAGTCTCATCTCCTGCAGCCGATGCAATAATGTACCCATCTGGACTCTGAAAATACAAAACAAAAGAAAGACTGTCAGCACAAAAAACAAAGGCTGTCAACACAAAAACGATTTAGCCATAGATCAATACAATGAATACCTCTGCCAAATGCAGTACTCTAGAAGTGTGACCAGTAAGCTCTGTAATCTTAACCATCGATGGATATTTCCATAAGGTCAACTGGTTCTGGCTAAATCCATGTGAACTCAGTAGCTCACGTTCATGCTTATTCCATAATAATGTGCAAACTTGAGAATGGGTATCAACGGTATTTAGGCAAGCTCCTGTATGCGTGTTCCAAAACTTAATATAGTAGTCTACACTGCCACCCCCGGAAGCGAGAAGATTTCTATGGAAAGAACACCATGCCAAAGCCTTTACTGCAGCGCGATGTTCATTTATCCTGTGAAGATACTGAGTTGCAGCATTAGAGGATGACATGCTCTTGTCCCATACATGAAGTAAATTGTCATTTCCGCCACTTGCAAGCTGCTAGCCAGACATAGACCATTTCAAACCACACACTTCCTTCTCATGTCCTCTATATGTTTGAACAATGGAATCACGGATGCGGACATCATGATTTAATATTAAACCATCAAGGCTACCAGTCGTAAGAATATGTCCATTCCAAGCAAGAGCACCCACACGGGCATGGTGACCTTTCAAGGCTCTTAACTGTGTTCATTGAAAAACATTACCAATTGAATACGATTACATCCAGAGAGATATAAAGAAAAGAAACTAAAACACAAAAATAGTAATTTCCTCTACCTGTTTATTAGATGCAGAGTCCCATAGATTTACAACAGAATTATTCAGGCCAACACCGATATGTCTTCCATCAGGTGCCCATTTAAAACTTGTTATTGGACCAACATCATCGGCGACAGTCAAGAGCTCATAAGTTGCGCTCCTGCAGGCATCCCATAAGTATACTATATTGCTGAGAGCTATTGATAAAATATTGATGACACCCCAGTCCAGCAGATTCAAGTAATAATCATCCACAAGCTCAAGAGCATCCAAAGTTCTCTCTGCAGACTGCAAACAATGACAGGAGAGTTAAAAATATCATACAAATGTTAAAAATCAAGGACTAGGTGAATGCCACTGGAATATTGGCCTGATCCTTGAGAAAAATGAATATTAAAAATTTTGGAAGGGGAACAACTCTTCCCGTTGATCAAGACTATCCCGAGTTGGCATAAAGGTAAACCCAAATTCAAACAGAAGATTTTGCTCAAAATCCAAAGTCCATGTCCATCCAATAGAAACATTAATAGCATTAATATTCAAAGACAGGCGATTTATCCAATCTCTGAAAACAGACCTAAACAGAACCCCATGGTCTACGCACACAATCTACAAACCAAAACCAAACCAATTACAATGGTTTGCAGACAACCTAAGACAGAGTATTAGTTAGGGATCTACAAAACCCTTACCTAGGGAATATAAAGCCGCGATTTACTTTTCGGTATAGTGTCAACAACAACATTTTCGGAATAGAGAGATTATATATCCTTAGGAGGAGCGGGAGCTTTGCTGGTAAAGCTTAGAATCCTGAATTTTTTTAGAGGCAATAGCTCCATCTTGCAATAAGCTTGCTATGAGCTCCCTCTTATAAGATTCCTTGGAGGGTGTTAAATGAACACCACTTTCATTTTCCTTCTCAGTAAGCAAATACCGAGCCACGTCAAAATCCATGGATCCCTTGTGTGAAATAAACCTATCGCTCTGATATAACAAAACAATAAAAATTCAAGGTCCATATTTATCCTAATACACAAATGTATCTATAACCCTAAACTCAATACAGAATACAAATACATTCATAAAGTGAAAGCCAAATGCAGAGCACATCCATGAAAGTCATACAAAGTAGGAGCAGAATACACATATTGTGCCTTATATCTATCCTAAACACAATTATATCCATTAGCCCTAAACGGAATACAGAGTACATCCACAAGGTTCATACAAAATTAGAGAAGAATACATAAACACAAATATCCATTAGCTCTAAACCCTTACAGATTACATCCATGAAGGTCATACAAAATTGGAGAAGGATACATAAACTTCGCCCTATATATCCATCATAAAACACAAATGTATCCATAAAACCTAAATATAATAAAGGGAGCGTCCATGAGGGTCATATAGAACTAGAGAAGAACACATACATTGTGTCTTGTAAGTGCTGAATGGTCCTGCAGAGGAAGTTGTTACACTGAAAACTGTCACCTTGACATTCTGCTGACTGTATGAGCTTATTATCATTCATATTTCCTCCTTTTGCAAGTCCAATATACCAGCTCCTCATATCAGGCTTCAAAATCAGAAGAAAATCCCTAAAATCCCCTAAGAATTGGTATCGCACTTTCTCTATGCATTCCCTGCGGTCCCGCACCTAAAGTTCAGCCTGCCTGCGGAACCATACCGCACGTTCTTTGTGTAATGGGTGCGGACCCCTGTAAAACATAAAAAGGCGAGAAAATGAAGATAAAAAGTGAATTCCAGGTGAATTCTAGAAGATTCTAGACGGGAATTTTCGGAATGGATACGCTTTGAAGCTGGTTCATGCATCCCTCTCTTAATGGAGCTAACCCCTTGATGTAAGGAGCTTATCCCTTTGAAGGAGGATTCTATCCCTTCATATTTGGAACCAGAAACCTCCTCTCTTTCACTATAAAAAGAGGCCTTGGGTAGCCTCAAAGGGAGTTCAAGCTTATGAGATTTGAAGTTAAATGCTGTTGAGATTTAGACTTGAGTAACTTAAGTCTTTCTGTGAGGTTAAATCACTTATCCTCATTTGTCTTAGTTCAAAGAGTGCAATGCTTGTCAGAGTAAAGGAGATTCCTGCTTCGGACCCCGGGAGGACCCGCACAACATCAAGGCACAGGTTGTAAAGGTTTTCTATCTTTAAAGTTAATACAAATATACTCATTTCTCTCATTAAACTGTCAATTTGTGGTTTATTTCATAAATTCCTTGATCATTATGATAAGTATGATTTATGATAATGTCTATACAGGTGCTGCTTAATCTTTTTCCTTGTTTGTGATTGCAGATATACTAAGGACGTTCTTTCAGTGCACGGGAAGGACTTCAACAAAATCAAGTAAGCAAGCAAAGCGTTGGATATAAGGTAGGCCTTGCACCCGTAAAGTGTTTTTATAAATTGCATATGCTTAGAGAGAGATTAGTATAATTGGTTGTTTGTTGCTAGTTACCTTTTGTACTAGAGAGATCGGTCTTGTCCGCAAGACGGATTAATCTACACAACAAAATGGCGACTCCGCTGGGGAAGAACTTGTTTGTTCTTGGTTCTCTTTGATTTTTGACTTGAGAAAACGTTTTTTCTGGTTTTTGATTGATTCACATCTGTCTGGGTATTTTTAAATTTTTTCTGTTTTTGAAAATTTAGAAGTATTTTGAATTTTTCTATCATTTTTGCTAGGACCGCACTCTGCATAACTGTTACAGTGCGGGCAGTTTCGCACGTTCTTTACAGAACACAGTGCGGGACCGCACCTGTAAACACTGCTTACATGCGGACCCTGTAAAAATTGTGAAAATTTCTAGGTTTCTGTTTCTGGTTAATTTTTAGATCTTTGGTTTTTGCCCAGACTGGTTATTGTGTCTATCAAGAATTCATTGTTTATGAACTTCAACAGTGTTAGCATTTTGAATGATTTTCTAGAATTTTTTGCCAATTGGATTGTTTTTCTTGCTTAGGTCTTTGTAGTGATTCAAATCTTTGACAATTTGCAGTATCTCAGATCACATAGATCTCCTTTTGTCTCTTGAATCCGACCTCATTGTGAAAACATCCTACATTGAGAAATTAAGCCTTTTGATTTCTTTGCAAATCTTCGAAAGAACTTGCTTCAAAGTTTGTGAATTTCATTTATTATTTGAGTGTTTTGAAAAACATATTTTGAGTGTTTTTGATCTGTTTGATAGATTCTTAGTTTGCTGAACAACTAAGAGAAACATTCATAAAAAAAAAACTCTCTAAAAAGCTTCTACTCAATTTAGATTAGTTTTCAAGATTAGTTTTCATAGTTTTGAATAGTTTTAATTTTTGTAGATTTCTTTCGAAAGAGAATTGTTTTGTAGCTTCTTGTTTGGAAAAGAAAATAGTTTTTCTTGTGAGCTTTGATAGTTTAACGAAAAGACAAAATGTTTCTTTCACTTAGTTTTCATGTTTGAAGAAGAAATTTGAAAGTTGCATTATCTAACTCTTCTTTAGATAGAAAATTCATTGAAAGGAAAAAGAATTGAATATCATCATAGGTGCATTTTAGTGTTTTTGGAAGTCGAGTCTTCACATCATACAAAGTTTCATTTCCGCGCCCATTGACTTAAGAAACAGCTCTTAAAAGTAACGCTTAAATAAAATTCATCTAGTAATCTTTTTATTTCTAGGGCTCTCATCACCAACTTAGCTTAGGCTAGTATCTTGGAGTAGGGAGTAATTAACTCTCCAAGATAGATAAAACAAACAAGTAGATATATCTTGCGGTAGGAAGAATTCCAGTTGTTGCATGTATGCTCTGGGAAGCTCCTCTTAAAGGAGTTAAGCACGAGATCATATCTGAACCAGTGGGGTAATCAATCCTTCCTCATTGGGAATGATAGAAGATATACACGTATTAAAAACGGTAAACCTCGGATAGACCATTGTCGAGGAGCCAGGGGTCACTTGTCGGTAAACCTTGGATTCTGTTCAAGGAGCCTTCAAGGGGATCGAGCTTTGTTACTCTGCCCTTGCGTGTGTGTCGGATCGTAGACTGTTCCCCCAGGTATATTTGTTTTGGGCCAACTAGGAAAGCTACAATCTTTATGGGATTCTTCTCGGTGACTTGCAGGAAGATCCCACCGCACCTGGAACAGACGTCGACCAGACTCACTTGGACTCTCTCGGGGGGTTATCTTCACTCGAGATGGTTATGTGAAGAAACTTGTGCCAGTCTGTTTCATTAAGCAGGTTGTCGGGGTAACTGTTCCAACCGCCCTTTTCGTGTTAAACTCTACTAAGTTGGATTTCATCACCAACTAGTGATTTTAGTACGGAAAGTTACTTGTTTGTGTGTGGTTTGAACTCTTAGATTTTTTAAGCAAGTGATTCAATTGTTTGTTTCTTAGAGACTTTAGGTGTTTTCATTGAAATTTTTCTTTGTTTGCGTGTGATTAGATAAATTTTTCATCGTGGCGGAATTGCCGAGACAATCCCGGAGAATACAAGGGAAACCCCCTGAATTTACACCAGGTCATCTTGAAGGGCTTCGAGCTCTGGTACCACACAGTAGCCGTAGACTTAGATCAACAGAAGCTGAAAGCTCTGCTATTGTGATACATCATGATCATCAAATTCCTACAACAGAATATATTCAAGAACCGATTTCAGTTTCTGAAGTCACTGAAAATATTTCTCCTACTGGAGAATTATCTGACGAACCTGAAATCTCTGAGCCTGAAACTGAATCTTCTGTGTTAGAAACATCATCAGGATTTGTCTCACCAACTTCTAGTGATCCAGGTTCACCCAGGGTTAGAAATATCATTACTGAAAATCTTCCCTCTGGACTAATTTCTATAGAAGAACTTACTAATCCAGACGAAGACATATCTCTTCCCAACTCCCCTCAATCGATAAATCTTAGAGAGCGTGAATCTATTTTCTACAGCCCTATTCGAACTCATCCCTGGTATCTTTCTTTAACTGATTTTTTAGAGAATCCGGGTCTTGCTTTTTATCCACCTCGAGTTCCATTTCATCCTACACCCAGAGGTTACTATCCGTCATCTATTATGGCTGGAGAGTCGTCCATGTTTTTGCAAACGCCTGAATATTTTTTACATGGTGGTCCTTCTGTTCCTGCGGGATATCAGTCTTTGTCTGGTACTTTCTCAGGAGCAACTCCTCAACCTATCGAAAATGTGTTATCATCTGGTCTTGGTGGACTTAAAATTGAAACGTCGAACACAGAGCAAGTTTATATGATGTCTGGTAACATTCCTAATCCTCAAACACAAGGCAGTCAGTTTCCTTCTGGGGGTCAACCTCAGGGAACTCAGTTACCGCCTGGGGGGCAACCTCAGGGTAGTCAATTACCGCCTGGGGGGCAACCCCAAGGTAGTTAGCTACCACCCGGGGCTCAACCTCAAGGTAGCTTTTTCCCAGGACAAACTGTGGATCAATATTATTTTGGGGGGCAACCCCAAGGACAGTACATACCTCAGGGTTACCAACCTCAAGGACAATACATTCCTCAAGGTCAACCCCAAACTCAATATGCTCCTCAGGGTCCTCAACAACCCCAACTTCAGTACGTGCCTCAAGGTTATCAACCTCAAGGGCAGTACCCAATGCAAGGTTACCAACAACCTTCTGGTCAACCATCTGTTCAAGGAGCCGGAACTTTACCTTATTATCAACCCTACGTTCAACCAGGTTTTGGTCCTTACGTTCAACCTTCTATGGGACAATACCCCGGAATGATGGTGTGGGATCCATCCCAATATCAACAGCCTTTGCAGCCTAATGTGCAGTTACCTTATCAACCTGGTCAGCCATTGGTTTCTGGTTCAACCCAGCAACCTGTTCAGCCAGCTATTCAAACTCCTGCACCTAGTTCAGTTCAGCAGGCTGGGCCTAGTACACCTCAGAATCCGCCCCAAACTGCTGTAACTGCTGCAACGTCTATTCAACCTGTTACACGTATTTCTAGAGTGTCTGTAGCCCCGAGTTCGGCTATCCCTGTATCCATACAAATCCCTCAAGTCTCTGTACCTCAGTCAGGACCTACAGCTCAGACTACAGTTCAGATGCCTGCAGGACAAGCCGGTACAAGTACAGTTGTTACGATTCAACCTCAGTTTACTTATCAACCGTACCAAGGACAGCCGCAATACGGTCCCTATGTTCAGAATCCAAGCTATCAACCATACCCTGGTTATACTTATCAACAACCTCAGTATGGTCCGAGTCATCCTGGTTATTCAGGAGGTTATACAATACCCAATGCTAATCCGATTCCTAGTTATCCTGGGTATCCGCCTCTTGGATCTGCTTTGGCTTCTCAAGGTTTTCGTGACCCTAACCGTCAATTACCGTTCATCGCAACTTTGGACTTACCAGATTTGACGCGCCTTACTAATGATCCTATTTTCTATTATCAGAACTGGTCGTCAATGCCTCATAAGTTGCCCAGTGACATACCGAAATTTGAAGGTAAGTCAGGAGAGGATCCATCAAATCATGTGATGACTTATCACCTTTGGTGTGCATCTAATTCGATTATTGATGATTCGATTCGCTTACGTCTTTTCCAAAGGACACTCATAGGTCTAGCAGCCAAATGGTACATTGAGTTACCACAAGGCTCGTTTCATAATTTCAGTCAGTTAGCAACGTCTTTCTTAACTCATTTCCAGTTGCCTGTCAGATACGACAATGGCACAGAATTATTAACTTCACTAAAACAATCTACGTCCACGTATATTTCTGATCATATTCATGAGTGGCAACGTAGACGACGTTTGGTGAAGGTTTATATTCCGGATCAAATTTTGGCAGAATGGTTTGTAAAATCATTACTGCCTAAGATCACTGAAGATGTAGCTAAGGCTGGTGTTGTTACTGAAGAGCAAGTAATTTCTCAGGCTCAGTACCTTGACCTCGTCTATACGCAGTCAGGTACTTTACATGAAAAAATTCCCGATTTACCCAAACAAGGTCAAATAGCTGCTCCTCCTTCAGGGTCTCATGCCGCCGACGGTATGATTGGTACAGTTAGTTCTAAAAGCAAGAAGAAATCCTCAAAGAATTCTTCTCCAATCATAACTTTACCTGATTCCCCGAAGGGAGAATCCTCTCAAGAAGTTTCTGCCGATATTCATGTCGTTGAAACATCTACGGCAAAATCAAAATCCGGTGGTAAAAAGAAGGGGAGGAACAAAAACAAGAAAAATTCGAAAGAGAAAACAGATAGAGAAGAATCCAATGATGAGAAACGTAAACCTCGCTATCCTTGCTTCATTTGTGAACAAGATCACTTCACGAAAGAATGCCCATATCGAGAGGAGGTTACGAAACTCATTAAAGGATCGCAACAACCTGCTGTCTTGAAGGATCCTTTTCCAGTTCAAGATAGTAAGATGATTGGTTCTTCCTCGACCACTTTAGAAGAGTCTATTATGATGATGTCTCATATAAGGGTTGCGACGCGATCACAAGATTACGGTTCTAAGAATCCCGTTGATGGCAAAGAAGGAGAGTCTTCTAATGCCAACGCATCAAATACAACTCCTCCTGTTTCCGGTCCGCTACAGATCGAGAAACAAAATCCAGACTTGATAATCAAACCGCCTGCCAAAGGTGTTCTTCGTAAATCAGCTTTCAATCCACATGCGAGAGCTGCTCAGAATTACAACATTGTTGAAGATTTAGCTGTTTCTCCTTCAGCAATGTCGGCTTTGGAAGTGCTGCAATCGTGTCCAGCACAGTGTGAATTGTTATTGTCTGCCATAGGAGCTGTTGATGTTCAGGATTCTAACCTTATAATTTTCGATTTAGAAACTAGTACACCGCGTCTTCCTCACCAAATGGCTTTCCAGATTCCAGTGTTAGTCAAAAACAGACCTATTTTTCGGACTGTGATTGATGAGGGAGCTTCAACGTGTATTATGTCGCTTCAGTGTTGGAAATCTCTTGGTTCTCCAACGCTTAACCAATCTCCGACGATTCTAAAAGCTTTTGATGGTCGAGGTTTTCAACCTTATGGTATTTTGCAGGATTTACCCATAGGGGTTGAAGGGAAAATTGTTAATCTAGATGTGGAAGTGGTTGATGCCCCTTTAGATTACAACCTTCTTCTGGGTCGTAGTTGTTCATATGCTATGAATGCTGTTGTCTCTTCGGTCTTTCGACTTATAAAATTTCCATATCAAGGAAAGATCGTGACAATAGATCAGTTAACCTATTTTTCGTCAGACCCGGCCTCTACAGAAACAATCCAGCATGTTGGTAAAACGGCTATCCCTTATAAGGATGTCGGAGTAGGTTTGGTTAAAGATTCTGGTTTGCTAGGAAATTTTTCCTTTCCTCCTCCTAACGTATCGTCTTCTATTGCAACTATTCATATGATTTCGTCAGACACAGTTATGTCTGATGATCCTTGGATTATTCCTTCAGAATCCGAGATAGATTCATTTGATGGCGCGATGCCTTTGAGTCCATTTGAAGTTGCATACCAGACTGTACAGTCTTTTTCCAACCTCTCTTCAACCGAAACCGATCCAATGAATGGGATCCAAGAGGAATCGCTTTCTATTTCTAGTTCAGATGCAACGACATTTCCTGAAATTGTTCATTCAGATGAGCAAATTCGTGAGCTTTTGTCTGTTGATGATTTACCATGGGAAGATCTCCATCATAGGTCTTCATTCTTACCTGAATTAGATCATTTTGAAAATGATTTCGCTTCAATTTTTACTGCTGAATATGCCAAGGAACCTCAAAATCCATTGAAAAATCCTGATTCTGAGTTAAATTTGGAAAATATATCTAGAACGGTTCCAATTGACATTTCAATAAAACCAGGAATAATTGAAAACATTCATATAGGTGCTTGTTGTACAGATGAAGAAATTCAAACTTATAAAGCCCTATTTCAAGAATTCCGTGACGTGTTTGCCTGGTCTTATGAAGAAATGCCAGGAATTGATCCATCGATCGTGGTTCATGAAATTAAGACTTACCCGGATGCAAAACCTGTTCGTCAACGATTACGTCAAATACATCCTAGAAAAGCTGCTGCTATAAAAACTAAAGTTGAAAAATTACTTCGAGCAGGATTCATTTATCCAATTCCCTTAACGGATTGGGTATCGAATATTGTTCCTGTCACTAAAAAACAAGGAACAATAAGAGTATGTATCGATTATAGGGATATTAATCGAGCGTGTCCAAAAGACAATTATCCAACTCCTTATATCGATCAGATAATCTACGATTGTGCTGGTAGTGAACTATTCTCCTTTATGGATGGTTTTTCCGGCTACAATCAAATAAACATACTCCCTGCAGATCAACCTAAAACAGCTTTCATTTGTCCATGGGGAACGTTTGCCTATTGTAAACTACCTTTTGGACTAAAGAACGTTGGAGCAACTTTTCAACGGGCGATGTCTTATGCATTTCATGACATTAAGCACATTGTTCAGCCATATCTCGATGATTTACCTGCACATTCATTACGTAGGGCCGATCATCCCACTCATTTACGAGCAATTTTTATGAGATGTCGGCATTATCGGATGAGATTGAATCCGCATAAATGTGTTTTCTGCGTAGAATCGGGTCGATTACTGGGATTTGTTGTCTCAAAATCAGGCATTCGTGTTGATCCTTCGAAGGTCGAAGCTATTGTTAAATTGCCTCCTCCTTCGACATTGCGCCAACTCCAGAGTTTGCAAGGGAAAGCAAACTTTTTACGTAGATTTATTCAGAACTATGCCGAGCTTGCAAAGGGTTTTACCCGGTTGTTGAAACAAGACATTCCGTTCTTTTGGGACGAGGTCGCTGATCGATCTTTTGATGCACTTAAACACGCGTGGACCCATGCACCGTTATTGCATCCTCCCAACTACAACCAGGATTACATTCTATATCTCGCTGCTTCTCATTCCACTATTGGGATGGTACTAGTTCAGGAAGATGAATCTCACAACGAACATGTGATTTATTATCTTAGTCGAAATTTAAATCCGACTGAAATCAAATATACACATGTGGAGAAATTGGCCTTGGCAGCTGTTCAAGCTGTCCAACGTTTTCGACATTACATATTGTTACGTAAAACTACAGTAATTTCTGATTGCAACCCTATGATGTATATTTTGACCAGACAATTGCTAGGGGGCAAGTATTCTAAATGGATAGTTATCCTACAAGAATTTGACTTGGAATTTGAGAAATCCAAGGCAAAGAAGTCTTTGGTTTTTGCGGAACTAATGTGTGATTTTCCCTCTACTGATATTGAAACAGTGGCAGAAGAGTCCATTGTGGACGAATCTTTGTTTCTTATCAGTACGCTTGATCCATGGTATGGGGATATTATTGTGTATCTCCAAACCCAATATTTTCGGCCTGAAATTTCACGAACTCAGCGACGGAAAATACGCTTCCAATCCCAACAATTTAATATCATTGGTGATACACTTTATCGACGAGGAGCGGATTCTGTTTTCCGACGTTGTCTAACTCCTGAAGAAGCTAAGAAGGTGTTAAATGACTGTCATTCTGGAGCATGTGGCGGTCATATGTCTGGGTATGCCACTGCCCAAAAGATATTGCGTGCAGGTTATTTCTGGCCAACATTATTCAAAGATTGCATTTATGCGGTTCGGAAATGCCACAACTGTCAAATTTTTGATAGAAAAATGCACGCGCCACCCGCTCCTCTTCACCCTATAATTGCTGTTGGTCCATTTGCAAAATGGGGTATCGATTTTATCACATGTAACCCTCACTCGGCCGGGGGGCATGCCTATATTATTCTCGCAGTAGATTATTTTACAAAATGGGCTGAGGCGATGCCTACATATTCAGCTGACGGCAAGACTGCTGCAACATTCGTATTCAATCATATAATTGCTAGGTTTGGTGTTCCTCAAGCTATTATTACGGATCATGGAAGTCATTTTCGGAACATCATGATGACTGAACTAACAGAACAACTTGGCCTACGCCACGATAGTTCCACTCCGTACTATCCACAGGCAAATGGTCTCGTTGAAGCCATTAATAAAGTTTTAGTCACCATGATTAAACGGATCATTGGTATTCACAAGACGAATTGGCATTCCATGTTATTTTCAGCGCTTTGGGCATATCGAACCTCAGTCAAAACATCAACAGGTTTCACTCCTTTTCAACTGTTCTACGGTTTAGAAGCTGTGCTACCGATTGAATGCGAGATACCGTCATTGAAATTAGCCGTAGAATTACTTCCAGCTACGTCTGAAGAGGAAAAACGTTTCTTGTACTTGGCCCAATTAGATGAGAATCGACGAAGTGCTGTAATAGCAAACGAGACTCATGTTAAAAGGATAAAAGCTCAACATGATAGAAATGTGACCCCTCGAAATTTTTCAGAAGGAGACCTAGTTTTACTTTATGATCAAGCTAACGACAAGCTAGGAGCTGGAAAATTCGTGCCTATGTGGCATGGTCCTTACATTGTGAAACGAAAGTTAGCAAAAGGGGCCTATGAGTTAGTAGATTTTGACGGTGTCCCTTTGGATAAACCCAGAAATGGGCTTTATCTAAAGAGATATTATGCTTAAACAAGGTGTGGAGATTTTTTTTGTTAGTTTAGATTTTCTTTACTGCTGGTGTGTTTTAGATTAGAAAAGTGTGCCTAGTTTAGAAGTGTGTTTTTGTCACTATGACTGCTTATCTGAGTTTTACTCTTGATATTGCAGATGTCGACGTCTCTTCAAACCTACATTGGTTTTTCTGATGGTGCTTGTCGTAGTACACGGAACATTTCTTCCGCAACTTGGGTTATCTATTCACCCTCTGACGAGTTAGTATCCATGCATGGGGTAAGCCTTGGTCAAACAACAAATAACATTGCCGAGTATAGTGCAGTGATTGAGTTATTATCCGAGTCCATATCATTTGGAATTCGGAGTTTGATTGTAAGGTTGGATTCAGAACTTGTTGTATTACAGCTTAACAGGGTTTATACCATTAGAAATCCAGTGTTATTAAGGTTGTTTTTGAGAGTTCGTCTCTTGGAACGTGAGTTTGATTATATTGAATATCAGCATATTCCAAGACATTTAAATACATTAGCAGATTCGATTGCTTCTAGTATGATAAATAGACATTTGCAATAATTAAAAGTAGTAAAACAAACAACATTCATTCATGTACACAGATAGCCGTCAAAATAGTGATATATATCATAGGAGTGTGTCAAAAAATATACATCGTCTTCGATCATAGGTTGGAAACACCTTATGATCGGCAAAAATGATAACACAAAAGTACAAAAATGAGTCTACACGATCATCCCATCACTGATGATGATCTCGATAGGAAACAACTGCTCGAGCCACCCTGCATAGGAACCTCCTGAAAGGTCCTGGGACTCCAATCACATATCTTTGTAGCCTGAGAGGGATGTCATCTATGCTCGTCTCTGGTATATCTAGAGTCAAGTGTTCTAGATGATGTTCCAAATCAGTCAAAATTTCTACTGATTGGCCTGCTGGGGCTGGTGTGGGCGCAACTGGTTGTCTCCTCTCGAAAGGTTGGAGATGAGCTGGACGTTGTGGACCCACATCTGTATTTGAAAAACTTTTGGTTATTAGTTTTCTAAGACGATAAAAAATTAAAAAAAAATTAGAACTTAGCAAACGTTGGAAAATGTTTTACCTGAATCGTCCCACTGTTCCCCTGCAGGGAGAGACATCTCTCTATCTCCGCGGAAATCTATCCCTGCATACGGAAAATCCTCTATCATGAAAACTTGGCGATCCAGCCAATGAAAATATGAAACAGGGAATCGTACAATCTCAGTGCCCTTGATAGCATGACGAGCCATCAGCGCGGACCAGCGAACCATTCTTGGTTCTCGAGGTCGACCGGCATCAACTGAAATACTCTGTGGAGCTAACTGAGGAATCCTCTCCAAAGCAAAAGAAACGACAATGGATCCGTATCCAAAGTTTTTTAGTTTCCCGGTTTTTGCTCTGGTAAGTTGGCCTTTTATGTTGGCCAACACAGCTTCGCACCAGTTGAAGATGGTGCCGCGAAAACAGTCCACTGCAACACGCATTTGGGAACCAGTAGCTACATGAAGCGCGGCGCTCCCACACAGTTTGGTAACAGTGAATGCTATAACTTTCAGTTCAGGATGGATGATATGTTTTATGTCAATCCGTTTGTCCCGAGGATTTGCCTGATCATTGCAAAATTCGAGTTGAAGACTAGCGACAGTCTGGCCACCTGGCCTAGTCCCAAACAAAGATACATGTTCGCCCCTCTTGGACAAACCAGTCAAAAAGTATATATCCTCCAGCTCAATTTCGAGCCGGTGGCCACCAATGAAGAAACACCGGTCCTCCACATGCCATCTGTCTACCAACCATGTTAAGAGTTCCACTTGTGCCCTCATGCCAGAGATGGCCCAGAATTTGTATAAGCAGCATGATTTTAATGCCCTTTGTGTGGGCAAATGGAGTATTGCAGCTTCATCCACTTCCTCATGTTCCCTTTCTCGCCAAATAAGCATCTTGTTAATCCTGCAACACAAAATAAGGCATATTAGAATGATTTCATTTGAAAAATTTTGGCAGAAATTTGAGAAAACCGTGCTTTAAAATTAACCGCGCGGGTACCGCACCCGCTCTTTGTAAACAGAGCGTAGCTCCGCACGCGAGGTGTGTGCCGGGTGCGGTACCCTCGATTTTTTCCCGTTCAGAAAAAATCGGGGTCCGCAGGTAACCTGTGTCCCGCCTGCGGACCCCGCGGGCGCATTTTTTGACCAATTTTTGCCTTAAAAAATCAAACTAAAGCCTAAAAACGAATTTCAAACGGATGAAAAACAATATAAGGAGGTCGTGGATTACCTGGGGCTGACGATTTTCGATTCCAACGGTTGAATTTTCTAGAATCTTCACGGGAACTTTTTTATCCAAAAGCTTTTTACTTTTCACTCTGCAACTAAACGGTAAAAATGAAATAGAGAAAGTCCTTTTTATAAGTTTTTTCGAATGAATGAATTGTAAATTTGTTTATTTTTCACTTTAAAAGGGATATTTTTGAAAGCATTTTTATTTATCTTAAACAGGTATGTGTAATGTTTTGAGTTTTTGTGCAGAAACAGGATTTTTTAGGTGAAATGATCATTTTTCAACAAAGAGCATACTTTTATCACTTTTTCGGACTCTTTCAAAAAAATTTACGAAAAAGCGAAACCTTGGAGTCCTCTTTAAGCCCTTTTCAGACTCTCTAAATATGAAAATATTGCCGAGTACTTGACTATTCGAACTCGTTAAAGTAAATGAACAGTCGTCCCTTCAGTATAAGTTTACCCCTTTTACGGACTGAAATGGACTATTTACGAAAAAGGTATACGTTGACTAAATACGGTCAATAGAGTTCTCTCCCGCATTATTTTATCCTTTTTCGGGCTCGAGAGACTAAATTTACGAAAAAGAACACCCATGGAGTCTTCTTAAGTTTTTCTTCTGACTCCCTAAAACTGAAAAACACCGAGTTTCTCCTATACTGGACTCGTTAAAACTTAACAGTAAAGGACCTGTTTAATTTTTAACAGGAACGAACCACTCCTTCTTAGGGTTCGAATTTTAAACTAAGTTGGACTCATCCGAAGGATGAGCTTATAACCAAGCAAATGTTATCCTCCTCAAGCTTGTAAAAAATAAAGAGGTACTTGCCAGAAATGGTGGGGGAAAAGAGAGAAAAATGGGCATGTTTTTTGTATTTTAGAATTATCCGAAAACTCAGTCGACCACTCTTGGACACGACACTTATATTCACCTGGGTTGGGAAATCCTTTGCCTAACAGTTAATCAAACCACATTGAAAAGTTTTCAGCCGGTTTCTGGGTATTAGCTTTAGGTCAATTGTTACCAAGCCATCTGCAGTGTCGTTATGTGTCCAAGAGAACAGTTCAAATAAAACCATTCATCTGCAAAATATCTGTCATCCATCTTTGACCATCCCTGAGTCAGTCCTTGCCAATATATTTTCAAAACTTGATCTATGATTTCGTGTTGTGGGTTTTCCTACGACAGATCACTTTCTATCGACATCAGCACACTATCTAGGAAGTTGATCCAGAAATCGTCAGTACCTTGAAATCTGCATGCCTCAATGGCAGGTTTCTCGCTTTCGACGACAGGTTACATCAATGACCTTCGATCGAATGACTCCGTGACATGTTCGACTTCAGCTCATTCATTCACATTTCATGGACTGTACTGAGTACTTTGAGAGCCATTGACATTACTGGTGGTTTCTCTCACACTTGTTAACAGTTTACATCATTGACTGGTAATCAAGTGGTTTCTACCATGTTCAACTTCGACACATTCATTCACATGGGTAGAATCGTACTAGTTCGAGATGCGGAAATCAAGACCCTAGATCTAGTTTCCACCATCCAGGCTGCGAGGAATTTTGTTGTCATCTATACAGTAGACTATTGATAAACAGATGGCTGCGTCCATACTATGTCTACATATATATGTACTATGATGTATTCAGAATCATTCCTGTATCAGAAATATTTCAGTTAGTTCATAGTTAGTTTTTATCTGAGTATGGGAATGCCTACCTCAGTGATGACATATACATGTATATATTTTGCATTGAATGTTTTTACAGGTACCGACTGGGGTGTCCACATGATGATCTTTGAAATGATAAAGTACTGCACTCTTCATATATGACAGACTACAGCTTCATTTATTACAGACTTTGCACTTTAGGGGGCAATTTGTTACACTGAAAACTGTCACCTTGACATTCTGCTGACTGTATGAGCTCATTATTACTCATACTTCCTCCTTTTGCAAGTCCAATATACCATCTCCTCATATCAAGCTTCAAAATCAGAAGAAAATCCCTAAAATCCCCTAAGAATTGGTATCGCACTTTCTCTATGCATTCCCTGCGGTCCCGCACCTAAATCTCAGCCTGCATGCGGAACCATACCGCACGTTCTTTGTGTAATGGGTGCGGACCTCTGTAAAACATAAAAAGGAGAGAAAATGAAGATAAAAAGTGAATTCCAGGTGAATTCTAGAAGGTTCTAGACGGGAATTTTCGGGAATGGATACGCTTTGAAGAGGTTCATGCATCCCTCACTTGATGGAGCTAACCCCTTGATGTATGGAGCTTATCCCTTTGAAGGAGGAATCTATCCCTTCATATTTGGAACTAGAAACCTCCTCTCTTTCACTATAAAAAGAGGCCTTGGGTAGCCTCAAAGGGAGTTCAAGCTTATGAGATTTGAAGTTAAATGCTGTTGAGATTTAGACTTAAGTAACTAAGACTTTCTGTGAGGTTAAATCACTCATGTTCATTTGTCTTAGTTCAAAGAGTGCAATGCTTGTCAGAGTAAAGGAGATTCCTGCTTCGGACCCCGGGAGGACCTGCACAACATCAAGGCACAGGTTGTAAAGGTTTTCTATCTTTAAAGTTAATACAAATATACTCATTTCTCTCATTAAACTCTCAATTTGTGGTTTATTTCATAAATTCCTTGATCATTATGATAAGTATGATTTATGATAATGTCTATACAGGTGCTGCTTAATCTTTTTCCTTGTTTGTGATTGCAGATATACGAAGGACGTTCTTTCAGTGCACGGGAAGGACTTCAACAAAATCAAGTAAGCAAGCAAAGCGTTGGACATAAGGTAGGCCTTGCACCCGTATAGTGTTTTTATAAATTGCATATGCTTAGAGAGAGATTAGTATAATTGGCTGTTTGTTGCTAGTTACCTTTTGTACTAGAGAGATCGGTCTTGTCCGCAAGATGGATTAAACTACAAAACAGAAGCCTTTTCTCTGCTCTTTTGCTAGGTTTCTTAGCGCTCATAGATAGTAGGGATTCGATGTCGGTATTCATGCTTTTTGTATAAAAAAAAAACTATAACAGGAATGCAGAAGCGCAACCCACACACAAAAAACAAAACAAATTCCAAGGGCCAACACCACTACCCAAACTCCTCCTCGCGGCGCAGGTTTAGCTCCATGGCACCGGGGAAATGGGCTATCTTGGACCTTGGAACCCTAAATCCAGCGAACCAGTTGCCTTCGTCAATGCGTGCAACTGTAAACTGTCATCGGTCAATGCATCCAGATCTTGTAAGTTTCCATCTCCTTCCATTGATCTGACCTATCGATCTGTTTTGCACATCCAACATTCAACTTCCACGCCCCTTCCAAGCCCCAACCACCTCTTTGACCTAGTAAATTCCGACGAACCAGTGAAAAAATGGGGCGAATCACTCCAACCCCTCCCTCCGACTCAGTAAATCCAGGCGAATTCCATTGAAATCTGCTCCAAACAAAAAAAATCAGGAGCGAATATTGTTTTTTCAGTTTTATAGAAATTTATTTTGGTGGGCTAATATTTAATAATTAATTATTTTTAAAATAATTATTGGGCTAATTTTATAAAACTATAGAAAATGGGTTTTATATAAAAAAATTCGCCGTATTAAAATTTAAAATCCCTTAAAATTCGCCTTTGGGCTAAAATTTGCCCCTAAAATTTTCCCTGAACTGAATATAAGGGTAACTGATATTCTAGAGGAACACAAGATTGATCTCTTCATAGGTACTTTAAAGGATAACATCCAACATGAAGTTTTTGTTTTGGAACCTGATTCATTGGAGAAGGCATTCAGGTTGGCAAGAAAAATTGAATGTAAAATTATGGCGACAAGGAAGCCTACCACTCAATTCTATAAAGAAGGAAGTGTTGCTACGCCTAGATTTCCACAACCTACAAGGTTGACACCACAACAATTGGAAGAAAAAAAAGAAAAAGGGCTTTGCTACAGTTGTGATAGCAAATACACTAAAGGTCATAAGTGTGCTGAGAAGAAATTATTTTACATAGATTGTGAAGAGGAAGAAGAAAATGAACAAGAAGAGGATATACACCATGAACCAACCCTAGAAGAGGAAGAAATGAGTCTGACCATATCGTGTAATGCATTGGCAGGAATTACCACTCCTCAAACTCTCAAGATAGAAGGACATATCAAGAAGAAAAAGGTAATAGTGTTGATTGATTCAGGTAGTAACCATAATTTTATTCATTGTAAGGTAGCCAAGGAATTGAATTGTTTCCTATACCCAGCACCAGAATGTCAAGTGATGGTTGCAAATGGAGGAACTATAAATTGCTCTGGAAAATGCCATAATATCAAACTAACCATGGGGGAATATGTATTGACTAGTCCAATGCTTTCCATTCCTATGGGAGGTGTTGATGTTGTACTAGGAGTACAATGGTTACAATCTTTGGGGACGGTAGTTTTTAATTTTCAAGAACTTTTCTTGAAATTTTTTTCAGAAGGAAAGGAAGTCGAATTACGGGGTATTGAAGGGAAGCTAGGAAGGATAATAAGCTCTAATGTCATGACAAAGCTTCTAAAGAAAGAACAACGAGGCGTAATTGCACAATTATGCTCACTAGAAGTTCCAACATCAAAATCATCTATATCTGCAGATCTCCAAAAAGTCTTGGACAATCATTCCAAGGTGTTTGAAACTCCCAAAGGACTCCCACCTATTCGTGATCATGATCATGCTATTCATTTGATTCCAGGAAGTGTTCCTCCAAACATCGGGCCTTATAGATATCCTTACGTCCAAAAGAGTGAAATTGAATGTATGATTGCAGAAATGTCAGAGGCGGGTATAATTCAACCTAGTCAAAGTTCCTTCTCTACTCCCGTAGTATTGGTACACAAGAAGGATGGATCATGGCGAATGTGTCCGGATTATAGGGAGCTCAATAAGCTCACCATTAAAGATAAATTTCCCATTCCTGTGATTGATGAATTATTGGATGAATTACATGGAGCAATTTATTTTACCAAGTTGGATCTTCGTTTAGGATATCATCAAATTAGAATGAAGACTGAAGATATTCCGAAAACAGTATTTCGAACTCATGAGGGTCATTATGAATTTTTGGTCATGCCTTTTGGCCTTACCAATGCACCTTCTACATTTCAAGGGTTGATGAATTCCATTTTCAAACCCTTCCTTAGAAAATTTGTGCTAGTTTTTTTTGATGATATACTAATCTACAACAGGTCTTGGAAGGATCATGTTCAACATGTTGACAGGGTGCTCAAACTATTGCAGGAGAAACAATTATATGCAAAAATATCCAAATGTTTCTTTGGAGTACAAGATGTGGAATATCTGGATCATATTGTATCTCACGAGGGTGTTAAGGTAGACCCTAACAAAATTAAATCCATTAAAGAATGGAAAGTCCCCGCAACCATAAAGCAGTTGCGCGGATTTCTCAGGTTAACAAGGTATTATCGCAAGTTTGTTAATCATTATGGGAGAATAGTAGCACCTATAACAAAATTATTGAAGAAATATGCATTTTCATGGACTCCTGAAGCAACTAAGGCCTTTGAACATCTTAAAGAGGCAATGTGCCTAGCACTAGTCTTAGTTACGCCTGACTTCACAAAAATCTTTATTGTGGAATGTAATGTCTCAGGAAATGGAATTGGTGTTATTTTAATGCAAGAAAGAAGACCCATTACTTTTGAAAGTCGTTCAATCAAAGGAAGGTATTTACAAAAGGCTATTTATGAGAAGGAAATCTTGGCAATACTACATGCACTAAAGAAATGGAGACCTTACCTAATGGGAAGACACTTCAAGGTAAAAACTGATCATGATAGTCTTAAACACTTTTTGGAAAAAAGACTATCTTCAGAAGAGTAGCAAAAATGGGTCACAAAGATGTTGGGTTATGACTTTGAAATAATCTACAAAAAAGGGAAGCTAAATTTTGTTGCAGATGCACTCTCAAGAAAGAATGAAGAGGTGGAAGCATTGCTTTGTGCCATTTCTACTATCCAACCAGATTGGATCACCAAAGCAGGGGATGAATGGAAGAAGGATGAAGAAGTGTGGACACTCATTGAAAAGTTGCAGCAAGATCCTAGTACATCTGATACTTTTAGTTGGAAAAATGATTCCTTATGGTACAAAGATTGCTTATATCTTTGTAAGAATTCCCAAATAAAACAAAAGATTCTTTTGGAATTGCACACTTCTCCTTTAGGAGGACACTCGAGATTTTTAAAAACTTACCACAAGGTGAAGAAATAATTTTTTTGGGATGGCATTAAATCTGATATTCAAAATTTTGTGGTGGAATGTATTATTTGCCATCAGAATAAAGTTGATAAAATTAAGACCCCGGGTCTTCTACAACCGTTATCCATTCCAAGTCAATCTTGGGAGGATATTTCAATGGATTTTATCACAGGTTTACCTAAGTACGAAGGAAAGAGTTTCATCATGGTGGTAGTTGATAGACTTACCAAGTATGCACACTTTTGTGCATTATCTCATCCATTTAAAGCAAGTACAATTGCTACTACATTTATGGACACAATTCAAAAGCTACATGGAAACCCAAGGGTTATTGTGAGAAACAGAGATCCCATTTTTACTTGTAATTTTTGGACGGAGTTATTTTCTTGTTTGGGTACTCAATTATCTCATAGCTCATCTTATCATCCTCAATCTGATGGTCAAACTGAGATAGTAAATAGATGTTTGGAAGGATATCTTCGTTGTTTTGTATCTGATAAAAAAATGGGTCAACTGGTTACCTCTCATTGAATGGTGGTATAACACTTCCTTCCATACTCAGCAAAAATGACCCCATTTATGGCACTTTATGGATATCATCCATTGTCCATCACATCATCTTTAAGAGAAAATTCGAAGGTTCAAGCAGTGGAAGATCACATCGAGCATCAACAAGAAGTACTCCAGCTCTTAAAGGATAACCTAAATTTGGCACAAAATCAAATGAAACGACAGGCAGATCAACATCACAGCGAGAGAAATTTTGATGTAAGAGACTGGGTATTTTTAAGGCTACAACCATACAAACAAATGTCCCTCAAGCAAGTTAAGAAGGATAATAAATTATCGCCAAAGTACTATGGTCCTTACAAGGTGTTGCAAAATATTGGTACTATGACATACAAATTGGAGCTTCCTACTTCTTCATGATTGCATCTAGTTTTCCATGTTTCATGCTTAAAGAAGGTTATAGGTGAAAATATTCCAGTTCAAATGATATTGCCAAAACTTGATGAGGAAGGAAAAATCATATTGGAACCTAAAGCAGTCACGGAAACAAGAACTCGACAACTACGAAATCGATCAATTTCAGAGTATCTAATTAAGTGGAAGAACTTACCCACTGAAGATTCTACATGGTAGGATGAGAATTTTATACAGAAACACCCAGAGCTACTCAAGCATTGAGGACAACACTTTTTTGAAGGAGAGGGGCATGTTAGGTCCCTATATTACTAGTATAGTCCCTTATTGTTGTTAGTGTAACCTCCTTGTTGTTATTATTGTACCGCTATCACCCCCATATTGTTATTATTGTGCCCTTAAATTATTATTGTTAGGTTGGCTAGGATTACATTGTGGCCCCACTAAGATTACATTGTGGCCCTATGGACTCCTATATATATAAAGGAGGTTTTGTAATTTCAATCATCCAAGAATTTTTCATTCATGTAATGTATTGGAGGTTGCCCCCTCGAAGTGGTTTATTTCTAAGGCGTTGATATCTCTTTTCTTCTATTTTTGGAGTTGGTTTCACAACAATGGTTACAATATTTGGGGACAGTAGCTTTTAATTTTCAAGAGCTTTTCTTGAAAAAAATTTCAGAAGGAAAGGAAGTCGAATTATGGGGTATTGCAGGGAAACCGGGAAAGATAATAAGCTCTAATGTCATGAAAAAGCTATTGTCCCCAAAGATTGTAACTAATTCATCTCCACTCAGCTCTAGTAGATCTAGCTCAATTTGGACACGCTGCGAGAGAAAAGGTACTAGGACCGAAATGAATTAGTGGGTTGCATTAACGTTGTCCAAAGCCTGGAGACGAAGACCATTGAGGCTCTGGAGAGTCTGCACCGTATACTGAGGCGCTATCAAGACCACCTTTGAGCCCTAGAGACCCAAGTGGATCACATCAGCTACCACTTGCACCATCAGGATTGTCTCTTCGCAGCTCCTCTGCCTGGCCCTTTGCACCCACCTCCATGATGATAGTTTCCAGTATGTTTTTTGTAATTTTGTGCAAATAACCAAGTGCTTCGAATGCCTTGGCAAGCACCCAAGTTCTACAAACAAAACATGCCTTCTAGATTGACTGAATGTAACCTAGCCATAGTGACTACTAGTGTAAATTATGTTTTTGATATGATAATAGAATACTAAGCTTTGACCGAAAAAAAATATATTAAAAAATACTAAAAAAATTAATAAATTGTATACATATATAATTTTTTAATATATCAAATATTTTATGAAAAATTAATAAAAGTGTGTCACTGTTAAAATCCACTTCTTAATTTTTTAGTTTATAGCCAAGCTTTTAAAGCCCTTCAAAACGTGGCATAGTTTCCAATTAGTCCTCCCTAATCTTTTAGTTTAAGGCCATCTTTAAACACCCTTCGAACATTCCGAAAATGCATTAAAGAGACAAGTTCCTTTTGTCTTTCAAGCTCAATTTTTTGCCACTGGTTTTGGGTTATATGGATTCATATTATATAATCCATAGTACTCAATAAAGATTTTTATTTCCTATTATAAATTATTTAGAGAATTACGTTTTTTCCATATTATTTATATATCATCTGAGTTGATCGGATATATTTCACATCTAACATTCCCCGTGGCGGGACTGACCTTCGGAGATCCTTTTTTATATTGTTCTGGTCCTACGTGGTGATCGGTTGTTTCCCTAGCTCCCTCTATTATGCATACACATCAACATCTGCATGCTGACGAGGGTTCCCATGCACATCATACTAATATCTGGACGTCTATGATCATTATGGCGTGGTTGATGGTATATGGGACATACATTTATGGTTGGATGGGCTGCTGACAATATTGGCTGTAATTCAGATTGTGGTGGATTCGCCCTATCTCGGCTGGGATTGCTGGTACTCTACACAATAGTACTTGGATCTGTAATCTGGGTTTTCCATTAAAATACCGACACACTGTTCTGTCCGGTATTATTTTACACATCATTCACCCCCTGGCGTGTTGGACCTTCTGAGTTTATCAACTTCATATGGCCTCATATTATAATATCAGTATGATATATTGAAGGATCCCATGTGGAATTTTGGTCGACCGTGATCCCTTTCCTTGGTGTACACATCATCCTATTTTTGCTGTCGAGGGGGGTTCATCCTTGCCTATCCTCTGACTCGTCGGTACAAGTTGCCATGGCGGATGCCACGAGGGTTGCTGATCAGTCTGGTCAACAAGAATTCGAATTGGATGCTACTCTTATTGCACAATCCATTTTTGTGCCTCCAGATTTTCATGTGCGACATCAGATAAATACTGCCGGGAGGAATGTGAAAGGGCCCAATATTGGTTCGACCCGCAGAGATAGGCGCAAACAGAATAAGGATCGACTAGCTTGCTTCAAGCCTGCTGTGGATATCAAAGAAGTAGTACTGGAACATGAGGATCTATGGGGGCGGGTCATTAGTCTGCAAAAACGAGCATTAATCGGGCGTTGGATGTTTGCCAATGGTCATGAGATAGACATGATGGAATAGGCAGAGAAATTTTGGAGTCCCATTGTTGGATATGCTCCGAAGGCCAGCCTGCTCCTAAATAATTGTTATAGTATTCATCTTATGAACGAAAAAGATGTTGCATTGATTTTTAACAAGCCATGGGTTCGTGGAAAGAGTTTCTTGCAACTTCTGCCCTGGTACCTCGGTTTTAACCCAATAATGGAGGCACCAAGGAATCGGTCGGTGTGGGTAAAGCTCCCGGGCCTTTCGTTGGAGTTCTGGACTGATAAAGCATTGAGGGCCATTGGAAATTCCATTGGATGCACGAAATACATCAACCCTAGTATGCTTGGTGCCTCTGACAAATGCATAGCTTGGATATTAGTCGAAGTGGTCTTCTCTGGTGGCTTGCCCGAGGATGTTGACCTCGTTTGGGGTACGAGAAGACACAGGCAAAGGGTGGATTATTGGGGCATACCTTTCCACTGCTTGGTTTGTCACAACACTGGCCATTTGAAGGGCCACTGCCCCCGGCGGCATTGGGGACCTCGTAGGGGCGTTCAAAGGTCTGATGATGCAAATAGGGCACTGACTTCAAATGAACAACAGAATGTCTTCCCATCAGGTATTTCTCCTCTTGCGGCTTCTGGTTATGATTTATCTGCTAATGATAGTGCACAATGTGGGGAGTTATCTCCACAACACAAGGAGTTTATCCCGCCTGATGGATCTGGACAGCCGACGGCTCCTATTGAATCTAAAGACAACAATGTTTTTACTCCCCCGGTGAATTCCGGCTCGCCCATGCATTTAGAATCCGAAGTAAACCTTGGATCGACTATCAAGACGAAGGAAAATATGCCCTTTGTCCCTACTGCTCTTGCTGTCCACCATCAAACCTGCCCCAGCTCGGTGCCATTATATACCTCCCCATCCATGCCACCCCTTGAATGTGCATCCCCTCCCCCCTCTCCTCCCCCTACACATAATATTGAGAATGTGGACTTATCGGACTCACTTAATGTCTCTTCTGCTATTGCTGACCACCATCAAACCTGCCCCACACATGCCCCATTATATACCTCCCCGTCCATGCCTCCCCTTGATTGTGCATCCTCTCCCCCCTCTCCTCCCTCTCCACATATTGAGAATGTGAACTTATCGGACTCACCTATAAATTATGTAGGATGTGACATTGAATCCCTATTAAAAAACCCGTACCTTGATTTGGCTGCCCTCACTATATTTGATAATATCCCTGGGAATCCTGATATTGTCATCTCGCCGGCCTCGGGTTGCAATATTACGGTGAGGAAAAAAATGAAGTCTGCATCCAGACACTTCAAAGGGAGGCCGAAAACAAAATCCCTTTTCTGGGATGAACTCCTTGACCTCAGGGAGGTTCCTATATTTTCAGCAGAGGATCTTAGGGTGCTCAAAGCTGGTGACCCACCAGGGGTCTCCAATTGACTTTCATCCTCTCCTCCTCCGCTGTGGATACTGATGGTTTTTTCATTTCGACATATCGCTTTCCCCATATGCAGATATGGTTGAACCTTCATTTATGCTCTTTGATTTGGTGGGTTGGGCTTCACATCTACGTAGCTGGAATGTCCCCATGATGAGTATTTGTTTCTCATATTCTCTCCATGCTATTTTTGTTAATTTTTTCCTACTGGCAATTGGGGGGATCCTTTTATATTTTCTCAGCGATTCTTGCTTGATTATTAGTTTCATATGATCGGTATGTTATTGCTAGATCACAATATTTTTTGATTTTAGGGGTAATGTTGATTTTATATTCGGAAGTGTCTTACACAACACTTCTTATGCTGTATAATGTACTGTTTATATAATTATCATGATATAAAACAGCATTTTTTTCTTTCTGAAAAAAAAAATAAAAAATTATTTATATATCATATTAAATTTATTTCACCAATTAACTGGATTATGCTGACAGAGATATCAATAAGCCTCTTTTTGTGCACCCACAGACACTGATTGAATTTGATTGAAAAAACAACAAATACTGTTGCCAACTTGCATCAAGAGTCCAACCCTCCTCAGTTTTGATGGGTAGAAATAATATGATCAAATTCCCAAGTCTGACCCGATGGGAAGTGTTTTTTGAACATATATTATAGCGCAGGCTAAATCTGATATGTCCAAATAAATTAAAAAATATAAAAAAAGTCAACGACATCCATGCACCTCGGCTCCCGGCTCGAAATAGGGACGCATACGGTTAAATATTTATTATAATATTTTTGTGAATTCCATATATATTTCACTTTGCAAATATCTACACACTACTAATGTTCTATACTTATTGTCGTGAAAAAAAAAACATTCCACCTAGCCCAACAAAATATAAAACTATCATCATTTAAATTTCTGAAATTACAAACTATATTTTTTTAAATAAAACTCAAAAGTGAAGATTGTTTTTCTAATGGTCTAGCTGCTTAAAGAGAATTTCAATAGCTACCAATTTGAAGTTCTATCACATTAAATATTTACGAGCATCGAACCCAACCACTACCTAATAAACAATGAACTGCTCTACATGGCAACATTTTACGCGAGAGTGAATTTCCAATAAAACAACCACAACTAGGAAACAAACCCAGTGAGTATCTAATAGATTGAGCTTCTCTACATGGAAACCTCGTGTGCAATAATGAATTTCTGATAAAAGCAGACTGTATTTAGTGTATGGTTTAACACAACTAAATAACAAAATCTAAAATGAACATGACCATGAAAAAATGTTTCAATTGAACCAAAACATCTGTCATCGAATTTCTCCTTAGTGATTTGTAATGGTTTTCCAAGGTGAAAATATCGGCATACGAACTGTAAAACTAAAAGCATGTATTTATCTCATGTTGTAATCGCTTTGGTACCTTGATTGCATTCATCCTTTATTACGATCGAATAATGTGTTAACATTAATTAATTAACTCTTTTAAGGTAAAATGAGTTAATCAACATCAGTGCAAGTTTATCAATATCTTAAGCTAACATTTATGCAAAACACAAAGCTAAAGAGGAATAGTGTTGTAAAGGCAAAAGAGTAAAGGCACAAAATCACACAAATAATTCACACATGATAACACACATGAGTTGTGGGTCTTCTATTGATTACACAAACTTTATTGGTCTTCAATCTCTATGAATACAATGAACCTAGTGAAGGGTATTTATCATTTTCGACTAATGACTCGTTTAACATGCACACACTTACCAAACTCAGTTATCACATAACTCGACTTGACTCAATGCTCACTTAACTGACTCTATAAATCTTCATGTGGGAGTTAATTAGATATTTTAAGACTCCCCCTTAATTATAACTGCTAAACTAAAACATAACTCATGACAACTCAAACATGCTTGTTGGTCTATGTCTCAGCTAGGCTTACAACACCCAAGTTTCTTTTGTGAAACTCAAACACATCTTTTACTAATGGCTTTGTAAATATATCACCCAATTGATCACTAGATTTACAAGGCTTCATGTGGACTTCTCCATTGCTCACAAGTTATCTATTAAAGTGATATCTAGTATCAATATGCTTACTCTTTTGATAAAACACACTATTCTTGGATAGTGAAATCGTTGAGGTGTTGTCACAATATATTGTTGTTGATCCTTGTTGTTTCTGCTTGAGTCCATACAATACTCTTCTTAACCATACTACTTGACATGATGTTGATGTTGCTACTACATATTCTGATTTTGTTGATGATAGTGTCACAATGGTATTCTTATTAGATGCCCATGAAATCACACCTGAACCAAGATGAAACGCATAACTGGAAGTTCTCTTCCTATCATCCAAATTTCCTGCAAAATCATTATCTATAAATCCAATCAAATCTTTCTTTTCTGTACTTGCATACATTATGCCAT
Source organism: Pinus albicaulis (assembly GCA_034641835.2). Classification (NCBI taxonomy): domain Eukaryota; kingdom Viridiplantae; phylum Streptophyta; class Pinopsida; order Pinales; family Pinaceae; genus Pinus; species Pinus albicaulis. The sequence goes on along the minus strand of CM076578.1, from coordinate 1,049,222,922 downwards.
AATCTCTACTTCCTGCTATGTATCTCAGAATTCTTTTTCCTACACTCCAATGTGTGCCTTTTGGAGTCTCCGTAAATCTAGAAATCAAACTCATTCCTTGCATAATATTCGGTCTTGTAGCTGTGAGATATGTGAGGCTGCCATCCATATTTTGAATAGAATTGGATTGATATCTGATCCTTCATCATCCTTACTTAACTTTGTACACGTTGCAACTAGTGTAGGTACAAGTTTGCAATTATCCATCCTGAATATTTTCAGCAAATATCTACCATATTTATTTTGGAAAATAAAATTTCCCTTTTCAGATTGCTCAACTTCTATGCCAAGAAAATATTTCATGAGACCAATATATGTCATCTCAAATTCTTTCATCATGGCTACTTTAAATTCATTTAACTCAAGATCACCTGTAAAAATCATGTCGTCAACATATAAGAAAACAATCAAAATATGTTCATGCTCATTTACCTTTGTGTACAAGGTAGGCCCACTGTTGCTTCTGCAAAATCCATTCTTAATCATGTAACTGTCGATTATGCTATACTATTCTCTAGATGCTTCCTTCAGTCCATAGAGTGCTTTCTTCAACCTGTAAACTTTATCTTCTTTACTATTCTGGTTGTAAAATTTATCTTCTTTAGTCTTCTGGTGTGTATCTGGTTGTAAACTGTCTTCTAATTCCATGTTGTTTGCAGTAATCATGGAATTCCTTTGAATCATATTCTCCACCACGATCTGATCTCAATACCTTGATCTACCGATCACTTTGGTTCTCTACTGAGGCTTTGAATTCTTTGAAATTTGCAAAAGTTTCACATTTCTGCTTCAAAAAGTAAACCCAAATCTTTTTGCTATATTCATCAATAAAAGTGAAGAAGTAACAACTTACACCAATCGACTGTGTCCCCATAGGTCCACACAAGTATGTATGCACCAACTTAAGAAGTTTTCTTACTCTGTATGCAACTCCCTTTGGAAAACTTTCACGATGTTGCTTTCCCAAGATGCAACACTCACAAGTACTAGCAGGTTCCTTGATGGGAGATAATCCTCTGAAAATTTGTTTCTGCTGCAAAAATCTTAAACGAGAAAAGTGGAAGTGTCCAAACCGAAAGTGCCATAACAAATAATCATTAGAACATGCAACAGTAAGCGAACTGACCTAATCGTTGTAATTCATAATTAGAGGAAAGAGTTTTTTCCTCGTCATTTGCACTTTTCTCTCAGCTGCATGCTTGGGGACTTGTCATAAATAACACACTCATGTCCCTGAAAGATAAATTTGTATCATTTATGCATCAATTGACCAACACTTATCAAATTATGTTTAAGACTAGGAACATAATATACCTCTGAGTTTGTCTTTGGCTACCCTTGCTTGGTCAGAATGTTGACCACTCCTTTGCCATCTACATCCACAGTCTTGTCAGCCCCTAACCTTACCTCTGTCTTCACAGATTGATCTAAATTTGCAACCAAATTCTTTTTTCCTATCATTTGGTCACTGCAACCACTGTCAAATAGTCACACCTTATTATATAGTTCATGCATGTTGTTGCATGCTAGGAACATGGAGTTATTATTCTCTGTACTAATATTAGCTCTTTGGTTTGCTTGATCAACTATCTTCTTCCTACAATCACGAGCATAGTGACCAAATTTATTGCAATAATAACATCTCACCTTTGATTTTATAGATATTTGATTATTGCTGAAGTTTTTGTTGATGACATTTCCACTTTCATGTTCATGCTCTTCTCAACCATCTCTCTAACCACCATATCTTATGCCTTGTCCTTTGCCTCTCAATTGACTAATTCCTCAACCTCTTTATGTAAAAATTATATACAATATGCATGTATATATCCGGACTCTCCTGATCTAACAATATTTATCTTCTTGCTAAATACAGAATCCTTCCTCTATAATCATTCTTATGAAATTTAACTTCAACACCGCAAAACACATGAAGCAATACAAACACACATAACACAGTTGTTTAACGGGAAAGCCTAAAGCTGAAAACCCCAACTATCATATTATGTATCATGGAGATCATGCAAAAATCTCATACAAATCTTAGTACATCAAGCTCTCAGTACAATACAATCGTCACACACTAATCAAGAACAATCTTGCAAATCCATGCACCGATCTCTGCCCTCCTGCTAGCCTGCCTCCACTGCGCAATCCCTACTGATTACAAAGACCAATTCGATGCAATCCCACTCTCCTTGACTGTGTGATTATCATTGGAAACTCCAATGTATATGTAGATGCAATTCATGCATCACTAGTAGTCACAACAGATAGTCTATCTTGCCCTTTCACCTATCTCTCCACTGGGTCTCCACTGGAACTGACATGTAATGTAGTTAACTGATGTATTTGTTCAGTTGGTTAATGAGTTATTATTTTTGAATTAATTAACTAATTAATTCACTCAACTCTCACTAGTGTATCATTCATTTAGACTAGATACAACTAGCTCAACTGATTTTAACTCACTTAAACTGAATACAACTCCATAAACTACTCTTCCAACTCTGCCATAACTTTTCCACTTGAGTTCTAACTGAGTCCTCCATGCATGAACCACCACTTGCCCTTGGGAATTGCGTAATTCCCTCAGTCCACTGATTTTCCAAATCTGTGCCTGAAACAAAGTTCTCCAAGAGAATAAGTTGTTGTTTAGAGTCTAATTATTATTAAGAGCTAATAATAATCGACATGCATCTATTTTTTAGATCGACGATCTATAAATAGACTTTGCCCAATATTCTAAACATATATTTTCATCTATTTTTCACATTTAATTTAAAACCAGGTATAAAAACAGCCTCCGCTATATACATATAGAATATGCTCACCATGTCTAAAAATAGACATACACCTAAAAATAGCCTGTGTGGGCCCCACCTAGTTTAGGTGATTATTTTCCAACTAGGATCAAGGATGATGTTTCAGGATGCCTCCTTCACTGTTTCTTGTTGCAATCTTCAACACTTTAAATAGAAACTTGACTTTTGAAAGTAGTTTCTAAAGTGGAATCCTTAATTCTGTGTATCATTGCCTCATGCGATAGAAGTGATCCCATCAACTCATCAACTGTCAGTGTGTCCAAATCCTTGGCTTTTTCTATGGTTGCTACCACAACATGAAACTTGGTTGACAAAGATCTAAGTACTTTCTCAATCATTTTTCGATCATTAATTTCTTCACCATAAATTTTTAACCGATTTATGATAGACATGACTCGATTCATGAAAGAATGAATGTCCTATGTCTCCTTCATCTCCATACTTTCAAAATCTCTCTTAGTATTCTGAAATTTAACAATATTGACTTTGGACATACCTTTATAGCTTGTCGCCAAAGTTTCTTGTGCTTCCTTTGCTGAAGACGTGATCATAATATTCTAAAACACTGCTCGGTCCACTCCCTGCTGGATAAAAAACAACACTTGTGCATTCTTCCTTTTGTCTTTCTTCCATTATTCTCTCTCTGCTTTACTGAGGGCTCGTTCTTCTGCGACATTCTGAAGTTTTGAAAACCCAAACTTGAAATTATCCCAAACATCATGGGCCTTCAACATGGTCTCCATATTAATGGCCCACACATCATAATCTTTCCCTGTGAAAGAAGAAAGTTGTGCTTGGAAACTGCTTGTTGCCATATTTTGTAAAAAAAAATTCACTTCTCTATGAAACCCTAAGTTTCTTATTTTGTAAGCTTTGCAAAGCTCCAAAAAATAACCCTTATAACAAAACCCTAAGTTTTATTTTTATAAAAAAATTCTTTTATAAATTTTTTTTTCTATAAAAATAATCTTTTATAATAAACTCTTTTTTAAAACCTTATTATAAAACTCCACTTATAAAACCTCTCTTTAAAATCTCCTTTGAACACTCACGTGCATGTATGAAAAACATTTATGAAAAAACTTTTAAAATAACTTAATATGTACTCCTTTCAAATAAAATCAAACATTTTAATGTTTCATTGGGAACACTTTGCACTAAAGCATATAAAACAGATGATTTTTTTTTAAGCACTAATGCGTTAGAAGTTTAATACGACAGCGTGCTTAATGCTCCTCTTTATGCGATGTCCCGCATTAGTCCACTAATGCACCGAATAAGCAAGACTTCTCGCATGCATGTAAATCACGGTAAGGTTGCTCCTTGTAACGCGGTTCTTTCCTGACCCGATTAGCATTTTAACTATAACATAACAGATGCATTATAGCTTCAAATAAGCAAGAAAACAAAGTTTCTCTTCTCACACATAGATGATTTCTGATCCATATTTCCTTGGTCCTTTGTAACCTCGCTCTGATACCAATTTTTTGGAAAGGCAGAAGAGTAAAGGCACAAAATCACACAAATAATTCACATGCAATAACACACACGAGCTGTGGCTCTTCTATTGATCACACAATCTTGATTGATTTTCAATCTCTCTAAATACAATGAAATTGGTGAAGGGTATTTATCTTTTTCGACTAACGACTCGCTTTACATGCACACACTTACCAAACTCAGCTTTCACATAACTCAACTTTACTCAATGCTCACTTAAATAACTGTCTAACTCTTCATGCAGGAGATAATTAGATATTTTAACAAATAGTAGCATTAATTCCTTTGTATTCTCATCTTAATTATAATATTTCCCTTAGAAGAAACGTTGAAATACATAAAACTAGGCATTTTGGAAGTGTCTAACAAATTAATGACTAAGATGAAGAAAATAAATCCATTCAATTAATTAATGAGACTCATATGAAGAAAATAAATTGATTCATATGAATTCTTTCAATATAAAAATTTCCTCACACGTCGTTGTCTTCTGGTGGATGATTGTATCTCTCCCCGTGGCCGATGTTAAAGAGTCAGAGCAAGCACAGTTGTGCTACTCGTTCATCTCATCAGCGCAACACAAGAACACTGATGAGGTTTAATACATCATTTTTGCATTCAAAATCTTGGCAAATTCAAATATGTGAACTTTTAGTATCGAGCCCAAGGGTGTTGGAAAATTATTCCCAACCACTGCATTAATTTTTTACAGCAACCATTTTTAGAAAGTACACAACAAGATTATGCAAGTAGAATTTTGCAACAGGGAGCATATTTTTTTTTTGGCTCAAGAAATATTAAGTTAATGTTTTATAGGTGCAAGGATATAGAGCTGGAAAATAGAAATGGAGTGGGCTAACCATTCGACGGAAGGGACTTTGGGTTTTTCACCCCCGGCCGCCGAAAAGGTCCTTCCGACGAACGCGGGTTACACGACCCCCTTCTCCCAAAACTCTGTTGTCATTATTAGGAAATGCTTCCATTACTGTAAAATGTTGTCGTTACCGTAAAACGTTGTTGTTACTATTTCTCGTCTCAAAACGAAGCAGACCGGTCACCAACACATGACTCCAACAATGAATGCAACTCTCATTCCCGCATTCTTCAGCCGAAGAGACATTCAAAATGTCTAGAGGCACAACCAGAAGTGACATCGACTAATGGTTAGTTGTCATGTGTATACAGGAGGTCAATAAATTTGAATCGATCATTCATGCATTAACTTCCAAATCGATCTATGCGTGGCTCAACGATTGTAGTTTCGCCACCCAGATGAATTCATTCAATTTTATGGATTGTGTAGAGTTTTTTTGTTTATTCCAAAATTTTCGTCAAGCTCATTTCGTCGATTATTTCCATTATTCCCCCTTGCGCTCAGATTGGTCGAGAGGAGGTATTCCTTGGAGGGTCCCACGAATCATTCATCCATTTGTCTAGAGTACGAAAGGCCTAGGTGGGTTCGAACAAACAACAAACAACAAACAAGAATTGCGATGGGTTCCCATATACAAAGGTAAGGTTTTTCTACCGTTTTCTTTATACATACCCTGGTTTTCTACTATTTTCTTTAAAATTAACCATTCATGTTTTATTAACTATCTCATTTTTTATGCATTTTCATTATTTTGGGGATTTTTGCTCTAGGATGTTGTTTCAGGAGTTCCACAACAGTGACAAGTATTGTCGCAACAACGACCATCGAGTTGCCGCAACAGTGACCTGCGAGTCACCGCAATGACACTTAGCTGGGTCACAATTGCTGCGCCTCACTAGTCACCATGTGAAAATTTGTTTGTCACTAGTCACTGGGCACTGTTTGTTCACTTGTCATTGATCGTCATTTGTCACTCGTTTTCCATCATTCTAAAATAGTAGGAAAACCTTGTTTATCTAAGAGAGTGAAATTTTCTTAAGAAATGGCTAGTTTTTTTTCAAATAGTATGTGCATGTAAAATTAGCTAGTTGTAGGTTAGCAAGAGTTTGTTTTAAAATAGTATGTGCATGCAAAATTAGCTAGTTGTATATTTATGTAAGAAAAAATTAATGCTGTAAATTTATTGACTTTATCAATCCTAGGTCTTCCCATACTTTTACGTTTGATATCATAATTTATTAATTTTAAAACAAAATATTTTTAAATCACCAAATTATCAAATCATTAGGCTTTCTTTCTCATCACCATTGACGAATGATCGAACCCACCTAGGCCTTCCCATGCCTACCTTCAATATTGTGATGTATGGTATATTTTTTCCACTTAAAAATGATCTATTTACTTAACATATTGATCACTATTAAGCTTCCAACCATTCCCTCTTGTTGGTGTTTTCTTCGTGGATAAATGGACATGAGAATGTATGGATTGGTGGTAGAAGTAGTCCTGTTCAAGTCTCCTATGGTTTTGAAAATTTTTAGTCAATCTCTCATTAATAAGTTGAACCATCTACATAGGGTCCTTCCTTTCCATACAACTGCCAGTCATATATGATTATGTAATACTGGCATATCAAAGTTGAAATGTTCCATTATTAGTTGAAATGTGTGAAAGCCTTTAGTCCACTTGAAGCTAATAAGCTAAGCGAAATAAGCTCAATATAAAACTATAGAAAATATGTTCTCTATGAAAAATAAGGAAACTTTGATAAGAACTAAGAGCCCAATAAGACAACTAAAACTCAGCTCACTAACACCAAACTAACTAAGAAACTAACAACACTAAAAATGCTAATGGTGAAATGCTACCCAGTTCATCGCTATCGCTCATGGCTAAATGAAATGAATGGTACAATACACTGTTACTATAGAGACATTAATAGGGTGAACCATATACATGTATTCCATACATGATCTCAATCTCATCTATTTTATAAATGGTAAGGCAAGTCAATACTTCTAAGTACCTTGTAAAGGAATCCATAGAAAACCTTGTGAAAAGCATTAGCTATATCAATTTTAATAACTATTTCCAACTCTTATTAGTTATACTTGAGTGGAGTAAAAACATATTATCAAATATTGTTACTTATGAACAAAAACCCCTTTGATATTTTGAAATAAAATTAGAGAATCTAAGTTTGTTATGTAAGTATGAAGGGAAGAAAATAAACAATTTCATGATTGAAATTATGTTGATGAAAACATTATTGTTGTGTCATTTTTTGATATATTTAAGCCATTCTTATCCAATCTCCATTATATCCAATGAATTGAGCTTCAATTTCATGCACATCATTAACAATTCTGTTCGATTTTGCCGACCAATATAAATTCAATGTCAGATTTATTATGTCTTTCAGAATATATGAACTCAAAACAATGATAATCTTTGGACTTATGTTAGCTATAAAATTAAATATAAATATAAATTTTCTATATGTTAATATATCATATTTTTCATGAAATCTGTTATTTTTCTTAAATTTATTATATCAAACCTTATTATTACTGGTAAAAACAAAAATTCAATTGAGGTGGGGATATATATATATATATATATTTGGTTACAACCAAGATGTTAATGTTTAGTATATATACTTATTTTTTTACAGCCAAGATGTTATTTTTTATCCAATCTCCATTATATCCAATGAATCGGGTTTCAATTGCATGCACATCATTAACAATTATGTTCGATTTTGCGGACCAATATAAATTCAATGTCATATTTATTATGTCTTTCAGAAGATATGAACTCAAAACAATGATAATCTTTGAACTTATGTTAGCTATAAAATTAAATATAAATATAAATTTTCTATATATTAATATATCATATTTTACATCAAATCTGTTATTTTCTTAAATTTATTATATCAAACCTTATTATTGCTGGTAAAAAATAAAATTCAATTGAGGTGGGGATTTTAGTTAGTGTATATATATATATATATATATATATATATATATATATATATATATATATATATAGATTTGTGGTTATATGAATTTTTTACAACCAAGATGCTTATTATATTTGTGGTTATAAGAATTTTTTACAACCAATATTCTCATTATATTTGTGGTTTTATTACTCACTGTTACAGTGGCAGCAATTCACTTTTAGAGTGAGTTGTTGCCACTATCATAGGGAGTTGCTTCCAAACTAACAGAGATTTTAAGCCATTGTTACAGTGATTTTTCGTCATTGTTATGTCAATAAATTATGTGGGGACTTTATTTAGCACACACACACACACATATATATTGTATAGTTAAAAATTTATTTTTTACAACCAATATGGTAATGGTTATTGTGTGTGTGTATATATATATATATATATATATATATATATATATATATATATATATATATATATATATCCAATTATATTTGTGGTTATATGAATTTTTTACAACCAAGATTCTCATTATATTTGTGGTTCTATTACTCACGGTCACAGTGGCAGTAATTCACTTTTACAGTGAGTTTATGTCACTGTAATAGGGATTTTCCACCACTATTACAATGAGTTTCCATCACGGTTACTTTAGTATATGTGTGTGTGTGTGTGTGTGTGTGTGTGTGTGTGGTTATATAATTTTTTTGTGGAGTTTAAAAAAAAACATTTTTTACAACCAAGAGTCTCATTATATTTTATTAAATCGGCCTTTTCATTTAATTATTTTCCTCTTTTCTAGATGGTGCAAAAGTGGATGATCATCATCCAATTTTGGTGCCATCCAAACCCAGGTCATTCACGAACAAGATTTGTGCTTCATAATGAAGCACTTATCCAAGTATACCAGAATACTAAAGAGATTCTAGGGACAACCACAAATAACAAAGCCTATTATATTTCCCTGGTTGATGGGCTTAGAATAGCCAAGAGTTATGGTGCAAGTGAAATTTTCACTTACACTAATTTAGAGTTGATTACCAATCAAATGATTGGCATTTACCAAGTGAGAAAACAGAATTTGAAACCACTCCATCAAAAAGAAAAAAATATTGCTGCACAATTTATTAGTTTTAATATCATTTACCGATCAAAATCCAAAGGGTTGCTGATGATATACTCACTGAAGTAGTGGCCAATGGACGCAGGTGTGGAAGATATGTGGAGGAGCCAGCATGTGCGCCACCAATTGTTATTGATAGGCATCAATATACGTGGCCTATTAATGAATTGATTCTTCTTGTGTTTTTTGTTGGGGTTATTATGGTGGGAATTCGATTATGGAGTTCTTATTTCTTGTGATAGATTGTAGCATCATAAACAACTATTATGTCCATTTTTTATGTATTTATATGAGATCTGTTTTTTTATGGATGGGCTCACCTTATTTTTTGGCACTTTTTCGTACGTGCATGTAAAAATGTATTTTTCAATCAATACTATTACAATTCAGTTTATTTTATCTATTGGAAATAATAAGAAGGGTGGAGGAAGAATCACTAATTCCTTTTAGAAATGTTATTTTATCAATTGAGATCACTTTAAACAGAACCCAAAAATGAACAGAAAAATAAAGGATATTTTGATTATCAAATAAAGGACTCTAAGTATAAGTCTCTAATAATTATATAAGTCTCTAATAAAAGTCTAATGAACTCAAATTCTTAAAGAAGCCCCTTCAATAAAAATTAATGTGAGATACCCTTGGTTACAAGCCAACTTAGATAGCTTATTGATCAATCATTATTTTCCATTTATACATGGTTAAATGAAAAATTCAATTGTGATGTATTGCATTTTTCCAATCCATAGCTCCAACCTAATTTAAGGGGAAATTTTGTGATCAGGTGATTTGATTCACTTGGTTGTAAGGAATGTTTTTTAACTCCATTATCAACATCTGCAACCACAAGGTCAAATGATTTGAATTGAATCACATTATGACATACATAACAGCAACAACAACTAAGCCTAAAAACAATGAAAATAATATGAACAGCCTGTAAATCAAGGAAGTTAACTTGATAATCATGCAAAATTATAATATGCATTCAATTATAACTAATAAATTGTAACCAATACGTTTTAAGGCAAGTAATTTAAGGAGTCAGTGTAATGGTGCATGGACCCAAAAAGTTGCATATAACAAAACTTTAAATTATTATGATGAAAAAGTAGGGCCCTCCCATGGCAACTCGCCCTCCCATTCCAATGGACACAATTGCGGCAACTCCTGGCTAGGTACAAGGGGAATCTCTGAATTTGTATAATGGACATGGAAATATCCCCTAACCACGACAACAACGAACACTCAATTTCAAATGGTTGGAAACCCTTGTGGTAACACCTGACTCCATACAACGGTAACAAAAATATCCCCTGACCACGACAACAATGAATTGTCGGTGTAAAATGGGAGGAAGTCATTGCGGAAACACTTGACTACATAATGGCACTGCCATAGAAGAAGGGTCGTGATATTACTGGAATCATTACCCCAACTCTTCCATTGCATCGTTGTCCCACATTAAAACTGTTTCAAAGAACAAACACAACCATAGCCACTCTAAACTCTGACTAAAGATGGGAGGTGCAAGAGTATGCATAGAAAGTGATGAAGAATTTCTAGACGCATTTCCACGTGTTAAACCATTTTTTGAACAGGTCAGCTAGATAGATTATATTCATAGGTTTCAACAGTATGAGGATGCCATAGCCCTAGAATTTTCCATGCATTACAGGGAGGGTAGATCAGAGGTAGTAGAGACAGTGGTGCATGCGACAAAAGAAGCGATTGTGGAAGTGGCAGGGTTACCCTAGATGGGATATCAATGGTTTGCGCCCCCAAAACACCAACTTGATGTTTTGCGGTAATTCCTTGAGGTAGGTGAACATTTTCTCATGAGAGGCACGAGATATGATAGGAATTCATTACAAGAAACCTGGAAGGATGTTGCATTCCTTGTCTAGATATTTTTCATGTGTGAAGGAAAGTATGACGTTATATATTACGAGCACCTCCACTTGTTATACCACTTGTGTCATGAAAGGTTGGTTAAAATGCCTTTCTTTCTTGCAAAAACCCTAGACCAAATGACTTGAGGTGTGCAGAAATCAAAGAAGCCGCTCAAAATCGTTTCCCACCATTGCCTTGTTAAAATTTTGGTGGTTGATGCATTGCAAAGGGAAGGGAGAACTTGGGATGAACTAGTTGGAAGGTCATTGCATGTTGAAGCTGCCACCCTGCCAAAGGATGCTTTGACAGGTGAAAATCTGCCCCGTGACCTCCCACCTGCAACTCCACCCCATGATCCCCCAACTACAACTCTGACCCGTGACCTCCCAACTACAGCTCTTCCCTATGACCTCCCACCTGCAGAAATTCCCACATAACCTTTCCATATGGAAATTGAGCTGCCCAATGTTCAAAATATAAGGGCTTCTAGGGTTTTGTTGTTAAATCCGCAAAGAAAGGAGACAACCAAGATGAGGATGATGAAATGGAAATATTCGGGAGTAAACTTGTGACTAGAAGATTGAGAGGATAGAGGAAACACACGAAAATAGTGCTAAGATCCAAGCATAACGGGAGAAAGAGAGGTAATCTTTCTCTAGTTCCTGAAACCCTCCTGTTGTTACAGAAGAACTCCTAGAAGAGACAACAACAGAACAAGAGAAAGAGCAAGAGTAAGAGCATCCACATCATGTATTGATTTAAGGAGTCATGGACCAAGGATGCATGCAACAAGGATTCATGGAACAAGGATTAGGCCACCTTGCTGACACAAAAGAACAAGTTGATAAGCTTCCCTCTGTTGATTATGACTATGATTACATAGAAAGAGTAGCCGAATGGTACATAAAATATGACCTTGCCTCAATTCAAATTTTGTTTGGGGATGATGAGGAGGACCAACCAACTACACCACCACAATTGACAAAGAAGCATGTTGTAACAGTAAATACCCCTAAAAATCTTCCTCTATATATTTAATTATTAAGGAAGAATAGGATTCGTTAGATGAAAAATATACAAATACAAATCAAATTTAAAACCCTAACAAATGATCTCAGGAAGAAAGAAATTTTTGATAGATTATATTGCTTGTCCCGAGTTGCAGAGTCCATACCCATTGATGTCATAGATATACCTTCTCTAGGGGTCCAAAAAAACATACCCCTTGGAAAAAAACAGACTGATGACAATTTTGTGCAAACAGAGGACCATACCAAAATCATAGTTGTCCATACAGAGAAATATGAATCACATATGAAACTAACAAAAGAAATGACTATACAAACAAAGGAACAACAACTAGATTTGAAACTAACAGAGGATGAGGAATCAAATACCAAACTGACCAAAGACATTATTATGCAAATAGAGGATGAGGAACCAAATGATAAATTAGAGATGTGTAAATTCTCATATAAGGGAAAAATAATACCTTACCATTTGCACGAAAACTCACTTCGTGACCTTTACAAGAGATGTGAAGAAATAAAAACAAAGTTTTACAAAAACATAAAAAAATAGTGGATGAGCTCGAAAGGAAGGTGAGAAAGTTGGAGAATTATAAGAAACAACTTGGACAGATAATGGGTGGTGTGATTAGTTGCAGGGCTCCTCCAACTAATTACATTGTGTACTTTACATAAAAAAAATTGATTTTTAAAAAGAATTATATCACAACAAATAAGCCTTTCCAAGTTGAACACAGTGATGATTTCATGGATGCATATATGGATTGCACGAATCTAGAAAAAATACTTTCTCTGTGAACTGTACCAACATAGTTTTTTGTACCTCTTAATATAATATGGAATCCCAACCATGTTATAGGGGATGTCCAATTGAGATCCTTTGTATCGTATTTGAGAAATCATACCAGTTGTTTGGAAGCTCTTAAAATTTATATGCATAATCCTGAGAGCCTTCTGTGGTTAGAGGAGAACATCCCAAACCTATGGAGGTGATAGAAGAACATCAATAGTTCACCAATTCACCAAAGGTAGCAGAGGATATTGCCAAGAATAGGTAGAAGACCATTTCATATTGTGTAGGCCAGATTCAAATATTGGAAACTATTGCACAAGTAGGATGTAAAGAAAGGTGGGATGCCTCGGGAAAACAATCCTAAAATAAAGATCCATTTAAATACCTAAACTTAAAGATGGACTTAACAAAGGTTGATCAGTATATTATTGCCATGGGATAGTGTGGAAATAAATGGATAGGTCTTAGATTTCACTATCCAATGATCTGGTTTCCAACAAGGATATATAAAAAGAACTATACCCTAAGGAAAAAAGAAGAGTCTGAATGTTGGAATGTACTTATGGAGACAGGAGGGTATCTTCATCCTAGTGAAGCAAGACAGAGTGATTATTCTATCAACAATATTCATGAACTCCCCCCTAAGAAAAATTATCATATCAGAAATAAACACCCCCCTTCATCCACAGATTCATATTGACACACTGGCTCACCAATGCTGACAAACTAGATCATCGTTGTTGACACACTGGCTCACTTGTGTGGAAACTAATAAAAAAATGCATTATCTTTGATGTTGTAATATATATTATTCTCCAATAATGTATCACCAGTAGCATTGAGCAATTATAAAAAACTGGTAAAATTGTGTTTTAAATGTTTAGTTACAATTCCATTGCATTTCCTCTGAAAATTTTGTTACATTTCCATTGTTTTTATTCGAATTTATCTAATAAATTAATTTTTATACACCAATATATGCAAGCATAATGCAAGTATGAAAAAACACTTGAAAGTTATCTTCCATGACTTACAAAATAATCAATGTATGGAAATAATAAGTGTAAATGCATGGAGTTATTTCCTCACCTTAAATGACAATTCCGTAAAATTACACAAATAACCAAACACATCCTCACCACCTATCAAACATACATGGACATAGTCAACAAAAAATAAATACATCTAATACACGAATAAATATTAAAATAAAATTGAAAACAAAATCGTGCACAAGAAACCTGGAAAAGCATTCATTGTTGGAGAGAGGGATAACTCGCTTGTTGAGTTGTTCAAACTCAAATGGTTCATGTTCATCTGTCGGGATATTCAAGTCAATTTCCAATCTTGCATTTTGTTTGCTTCTTTTTCTTCTCTTTTTGGGGCTTAGGAAACTCTTCTTCCTCTTCAAAGATGACTCAAAAGCACCCAACCCACACATGAATTCATAATCCATAATATTAATATTGTTGGCATCATCCAACAATTTGTTAAACAAAGAATCAAATTTTCAATCTTGGTCAATGTAGCAGGAGGACCTTTTTTAATCAGGTCTATGTAGCCAAATAAATCCTTCTTGGCCATCTCAATTTTGTTCAACGTTTACATCAACATTATGACTATCCATGGCAGTTGTGTTTGCATATTCACCAAGATCCGATATTTCCTCTTTACTTATCTTAGGAGGGTTATTGTATGAATCGGTTGTGCTTTGATGATTTTGAAATTGGTTTGAAGTAATTGAACATGAACACAACCAACCCACCTTTATGGCATTCTTGCATATGTTTCCATGAATAGACCATGGGAAATCACAAGTTATGAAATTTGTGCGATGACAACTGACAAGATATTTCTTATTAAGTTTAGATTGACTCCTCACCCAAAAAGCATGAGACATTTGCTTATGAGGGATGTAATCACTATTTATTTTTCTTTTTCCATTAATGATTCCAATTGTTTCTCTTTCTTGTAATTATGCAAAAATCCTTCCTTTTTTAGAACTCCCTTATACATATAACAGGGCTCAAAATTTGTTATAAGAACACATATCAACCAATCCATCCTACGAGAACATTTATTTCTTCTATCAGATTGAAATTTTGTCTTTAGGTAATAGTGATATGACTCCACAACATTGTTTGTCTCTTGATTTTCATGGGGAAAATCCTGAAAACCTTTGAACCACATCCCTAATTGCATAAAAGTTGGGTTAATGAAGATATTTCATCCATATGGAAACCAAAAAGAGAAATGTAACTAAGACTTTTTCAACTTACAAATCTTGTCACCAGGAACCCAATTCTTGGGGAAATATTCTAGGAAATTCTCCTCATTAGAAAATTTGTTGAAGAAAGCATTAATTTCCTTAATTCAACAATGGAACAATAATTCATAATTAAACCCAAATCACTAAAAATTTCTTTTGCTATTTCTGGACTACTATCCAATTGATTCACATTTTTTAGCCGTGCTCGATGTACGTGCAAAACACACAAGATAACATTGCACCATGCGATTATCCTACCGCATTTAGTTCATTTCAAGCACATTATTTTTGTAATAAATACAAGTTTTACTGTAAAATAAGAAGATTTAAGTTACCTTCAAGCACCGATTTCAGCCAATGCATCATCAACCATGAAAGCATTAACTTTTCAACTATGATTAAATTAGTGACACATATGCATGAGATGCTCCAACCATAGTGAAATTTCATGTGATGTATTACATGATTCCATGACCCATGCAACTGGAACCCCACTTTGTTGCTCTTCAAACACCACGAATGTGTACAAGTGATACTATCAGATTCAAAAAACATATGAAGTCAACTATAGCTCATCAATCATTATTAATCAAATTATTGTACTAGACTAATCATTCTTAATACACTTACCCCATAATTATTCGTGTTGAATGTTGAATCCATGGATATTAGTCTGTTACATGATAGCTTCACCATGGTATCCAAAATCCCCTTCATTTGAATTCCAACTATAAAGGGGATATCTCCACCATTGGGCTTTTTATAAAAGAAAAAATCATCTGGTTGTTTCCTATAACAAAGGTTCACACTCATTTCATCCTTCTTATGAAACTGATCATTTCCTCTCATTAAATGATTATATATGTTAACAAGATATCTCCTACACAAAAATAAATCCCTATCTTGAGTTGCAACATCCATGTCAATATATTTTTTAACATGCATTTTGCAAACCGAGACAGCTGGAACTTCCAAGAAGAAAGAACTCTCTACATAGGAAACCATATCCCTTGATAACTTAGGTTGATGTAGCACCCTAGCATGACTCTAGGGGTCCTGTTGGCCATGAAAATACCATCCTTGGCTATCTACATGCTCATACATGTTATATGTTATTATTTCAATCTCGGGGATTTGAACCATAATGTTTACAATGAATTAGAATTGGCATCCCCTCTTTTTCACATACGAGTATCTTCATTTCATTTCATCTTGTCCCATTATGTCATCGGGGCCATATGAGCAAGCATATTTTCATAAAAAATTTTGAAAAGTAAATACATATGAATTCATGAAAATTGATGGAGAACTATTAATACCAACATCTATATAGTGCATCTCTAAAAAAACTTACACTTCATATAGCAAGGAAGTATTAGGCCTTGAGCCTGGGCATTTATTTCGTACCCAGGTGAAAGGAAATGGAGCATCTGGGTTCATTTTCTCTCCTCTATTAAAGTCTCCAATTCTAGTTGAAGGGATTTTTGCAATCCGATCAAAGGAGTCCATGTGTTTTCCTTGTACAAGAGACCAATCTACATCCATTCTAGAGAAGATGGGATTTTATTTAGGTTTTTGCATTTAAAGGCCAATTATTGACTCCCGTTTGACTTGCTTTACCATTTTTCTGACCCAATGAGTTGCTGTAACAGTTAAATAGCGAGTTACCACTACGGTTGTCCAGCGAGTTGGTGCAATGGTTGTACAACAAGTTGACCTGTGCTCACTTATTTTTTTTGCTCTAATAATTATGGTGCAACCTAGAACAACACTTCCTTTATAAAATGGTCTAAATAAATTGGGTAAATAGTCTGAATAAATTGGGTTTTAGTCTTGGTCAAAAAATAAATTTGTCTAAGAATTCTACCATTCTCACATAAAAAACAAACATTCTCACTTAATAAAAACAATGCTAACATTCTCACTTAAAAAAATAGTCATTCTCAATTAAAAAACCAAAACTGACATTCTCACTTAAAGAAAATAGACATTCTCAATAAAAAATAAGATACATTCTCACTTAAAATTCCATTCATTCTTACCGTCGTTGTCAAGGGCAAAATCAATCCCCAAATCCATTTAGGTACCAAACAGGTCTGTCAAATTCCATCAGGTTTGCATTCATAATAGCGTTGGTTCATGGCACCCATGCGAGCGAACTCATTTCGAAAGGTTTGCAAGTCTAGGGTGTGTTAAAGCAGTGATACACACCTTATTCATCCGACTTAAGGGTCTCTAACTAGGGGATTTCACAAATTCAAAGAAACACGAGAATGGGAATTGCATTCATTGTTAGAGCTGTGTGTAGGTGACGAGAAATGGTAACGACGATGTTTCCTAATAACGACAACAGAGATTTGGGGGGCACAAACACCAATGGCCATTCCATTGAATGGTTAGCTTACTCCAATATAAATTATGAGGATATACTGCACAACTAGAGTATTTATTGCATAGTAAATTTAAAGTCAAAAATTAAATTTTTGACCATGCTTCCCATACCTTACTTTTGTTTTTTGTCTTATCATGAAAATATAAGTTGAACGCAGAATTCATATGAAGATTCCATATTTTTAAACTAATGTAATAGCATGAACCTTTGCATTTTTTAGTATTTCATAATTTTTACCGGGTCGAAGGTCTAAACACAATAGGAGAAATTTACAAATTAGTTTTACTCGCTAATACAATGTGTTACAACATAGCAATTTTACTAGTTGTTATAATTTGTTACATCAGAAAACATAAAGCATTTATAGTGTAATTTTTTTTTCTTTCAAGACAGTGAAGTCTCAGTTTTTATCTTTGTAATAGTTTTTTCCTCCATAAAATTTTAATACAGAGTTGTCTACCAACACAACAAAATAACTCGGACGACAGTTTTTTGTTGGAATTCAGTAATTATTTTTTCAAAAAATCTGGTAGTTTTAATGTTTGAATCATTTTTTTGATGATGGAAATGGATTCAACACCATCAAAAATCCCTATGGCACCCAAAATCCTAAAGTTTGACATCATAACCCAGATTTTCAAAATTTTCTGCCAGAGTTTTTCATAATCTTGCCAACATTTCTGGGTTATTTTTAATATAAAGTATTTTTGGTTGCACGCTCAATCATAGATTCATATTTCTAGTCTTACCGTGTGTTGAGGAGGTAAATCCCCTCTGCGGACAGAGGCGATCCCTACTAGCCCAGCAGGGGTCTAGCAACAAACAAACAATGCTATGACACAAGCTCCTAGTTACGAAATGAAAGACTTGGGATAAGAGCCTACCTGGATTCCAACGCTAGATCTGAAGAAGAAGATGTCCCCGTCCTTCAGCCTTGGCAGATCACAATCCTTCCACGATCTCCGTGGATGAACACCTGCACACAGAAGAAACAAACAGATACATGCATAGGAACCAACATACGTAACTAAACATCGGTCAGAAAAGATATTACTCGCATTAACATGATAGAAAAAGGAGTGGAACCATAATCATAGTCATCTATTAAAATGATAAACGAATAGAAGTTACAACCAAGTTCTGACGTCGCAACTTCCTTCGAACGGGTCTCCGGTCGTCCACGTCTCGCAAAGCTCGCCAAGGAAAGGGAAACCTCTCCAGAGTCTCGTAACAATGGTCTCCTCGCTTGAATGGGCCTTAAGGGAAAGAAGGATTCTTTACAGCACAAAGGCACTTGGGAATAGGGAGATGCAAAGCTTCAGCACTTCAAGACTAGCTTGCCATGGATCTGAGCAAGCTTTTATAGATGGGGAAGGAGGGAGTTGGGATCCCTATTATTATGGGATTGGCCCTATCAACAAGGAAGGTTCCATAGAAGGTGGCAAAACTACTTCCTTTCCATAGAACTCCCGCAGCCAAACCTCCCAACTCAAGATAGGCAATGGTTGTGAGTTTGTTTGAACTCAACTTCCGCCATCCATATTTAAAAAACAGTCCCTACAATGGGTGGCGCGATTGCTGCTCTATGACAGAGCGCCAAGTGGCGCGACCTCTTTACAGGATTTCCCTGATTGGCGCGAGCACTGAACTGTCTACCCGCGCCAATGCAAAAAGAGCTGTTTTTCATGGATTTTGCAAGGAGATGTCTCAAGGGGAAATGAAGCTCATACTCAGAGGGATGCATTGATGATGTTTTCAAGGCATGACAGTGTTCACAGGTCACATAATGGGTCCTCCATTGTGCGGGACGGGGAATGGTAAGGACGGTGACAAATTACTGTGTAACACCGTGCATCCCATTTTTTACGATGTTTTACAATGTGTTGTTACTTTTACTCTGCTATTATTGTGTCTTGTTATTGTGAATAAAATTTATGGGTTTTTTCCCTCTTCTTCAAATAAATAGTGGTATCAAAGCAGGTTCAAGAATTTTTTTTTACATTCAAATATGGAAGCAACATCAAACACAATATTGAACAAACACAAAAATTATGACTATTGGGACATCATAATTAAGACCTTGTTTTCTTCTCAAGATACTTGGGATTTGGTGGAGAATGGCTTCCCAGAACCAATAGATGAGGAAACATACAATGCTTTTACACATGAAGAAAAGTATCTGCTGAGAGACAATAAGAAGAAGGACTCCAAATTCCTCTTCTAAATCTTTCAATATGTACATGAGAGCATATTTCTAAGGATTGCAGCAATAACAAAGTCCAAGCAAGCATGGGAGATTCTTCATACATCCTATCAAGGCATGGGAAACGTGAAGACAAAAAAACTACAAATGATAAGAAGAAATTTTGAGACCATATGTCTGAAAGAGTCTGAGAATATAGACTCATTTTTCACCCAAATTATTCGACTTGTTACTCAAATTAGGTCGCGAGTTGAGACAATTGAATATAGGAGGATACTTGAGAAAATTTTAAGGAGTTTTCCATCAATATTTGACCCTTATTGTTGTGACTATAGAAGAGACAAAGAATCTCTCGCAATTTTTAATGGATGAGCTTCAAGAATGACTTAATTCTCATGAACATAGGTTTAATAGAACATCAAATACTTCATTGGAGCATGTCTTCAAGATACAAGTTTCCATTGGTCAAGGTAGAGTAAGAGGAAGGTCAAATGCAATAGGAAGAGGAATAATTCCACACAAAGGTGGAAGAGGCCGCATCCCTTCAAGTTCAATTGGAAGAGGCAACAAGCAAAATATAAGTCAAACTCTAAGCCAAAATCAAGCACAATGTTAGAGGTATCATAAATCTCAAGTTCAATGTCATTATTGTAAGAAGTATGGACATTATGCAAATGAATGTAGGAAGAAGAAACATGAACTTTGTAACAAACCAAACGCAAATTTCAAAAAATAAAATCATAACCAAGACAACATGTTTTTATTTTGCAATGTAGCACAAGAGAAGAAAAAATATGTATGGTTTTTGGGTTGAGGGTGTAGCGACCATATGACATGGAACATAGAATTTTTTTCCTATGTAGATGAAAGTGTGAAATCTAAAGTGACAGTAGGTACTGATAATAAAGTGCCTCTTATCGGCAAAGGAAGAGTCAAAATTCTAATAAAGAAGGGGGAGAAGAAGTATATTTCTGATGTATATTTTGTCCCTGGTTTGAAGAAAAACTTGATAAGCATTGGACAACTCATGCAAAAGGGTTACAATGTCTTTTTCAAAAATTATGAATGCACAATCTTGGATAAATTTCCAAGCAAACAACTAATTGCAAAAGTGAAAATGACAAGCAACAATATGATTCCCCTAAATATAAAACCATATTTGAATGAGGAAGGTGTGAAAGCACAATTGTCAATGGATTGACAAGACAAAAGAAAGGCACCTGCTGTTACACAAACAAATTTTCAAGTAGAGGTTAAGAATGAAAACTAGTTATGGCATCTAAGATTTGGTCATCTTGATTTTGGATATTTAAATTTTTTGCATAGGAAAGACATCATGAAGGTATTTCCACTCATAGAAAAATCATAAAACTTACGTGAAGGATGAATCTTGGGAAAACAACACAGAGGATCATTTCCAGCATGAAATTCAATAAGGGAAAATACACCCTTGGATATAGTCCATTCAAATTTATGTGGACCAATGCATATACCATCAATTGGTGGAAGCTATTATTTCTTGACATTTATAGATGATTATACAAGGAATACATGGGTATACTTCTTACGGAAGAAAAGTGAAGTGTTTGAGAACTTCCGTAAATAAAAATAACTTTTTGAGAAGAAAAGTGGACACTATATCAAAGTTTTGAGGATTGACAGAGGTGGATAATACGTCTCAAATGAATTCCTTCGATATACAGGGAGCATGTAATTAACAAGAAATTTACAACAAGGTATACACCTCATCAAAATGGTGTTGCAGAAAGGTAAAATAGGACTATTATGGAAATTCAAAGAAGTATGTTGAAGGAAAAGAAATTTCCAAATGATTATTGTGTTGAAACGGTCTCTTACATGACATATATTATAAATAGGTTTCCAACCAAAAGTGTCAATAATATGATTCCTAAAGAAGCATGGAGTAGAAGGAAGCATAGTGTCACTCATATGAGAGTGCTTGGATGTGTGGCTTATGCACATTTCCTAGATGAATTAAGGAATAACTTGGACAACAAGGATGATAAATGCATATTTTTTGGATATAGTGATGAGTCCAAAGGATACAAAGATGTGAAATTCATAGAAGAGTTGGAATTTGATGGAAGTTTGGAGAATGAAATCAACGTAACAAAAAACATACCACAATAAGACAAAGACGAATTGATAGCATCAAGTAATTCCTCATTGGTGACTCCTCCGACACCTATTCAAGCACAAAAAAGCAGTCATCAAGTTACACCATTAGCAAGCAATAAGAAATTTTCACACATTCAAGAAAACACTACTCCAACTGCACCATAGAGGCTCACAACATCACCTTCTCCAAGCTCAACAACAAGTGACATGTCAATTCCATCTTTTGCTAGCATGAGAAGAAAAAAATTCAGAAATTTAAGTGAAATTTATGAGCAAAATGAAGCTGAAAGTAGCGCAGGTTTGAATTCTTTATTTGCACTATTTTTCATGTAAATGATCCAATTAATTTTGAAGAAATTGTTAAAGAAGAAAAATGGGTTGCAACAATGAGTGATGAAATGAAAGCAATAGAAAGGAATGACACATGGGAGTTAGTGGAACTTCCAGAAGAAAACAAAGTCCTAGGTGTCAAGTGGATCTATAAGACCAAAAGAAATGTTGAAGGAAATATAGAAAGGAATAAAGTGAGGTTGGTTGTCAAATGATACAAGCAACAACACATAAGAGATTATGCAAAGACATTTTCACCAGTCACAAGAATGGAGATAGTCCGCACAAAGCTATCAATAGTTGCACAACATAGATGGAAGGTGTATCAAATGGATGTGAAGTCGACATTCTCAAATGGTGTGCTAAAAGAGGAAGTATACATGGAGAAGCCACCAGGTTATGAGGTTCAAGGCCAAGAAAACAAATTATATAGGTTAAAGAAAGTTTTTATTGGTTGAAGCAAGCACTGCACACATGGTACAACATGATAGATGCATAATTGTTGGACAATGGATTTGACAAATGTGATGGTGAGTCTACTCGCAACATCAAAGAGAGTAATGGTAAACTTCTTATTGTTTTTATATGTAGATGATTTTATTTTCGTTGGCAGTGATGACCTCCTCATTGTTGATTACAAAGAAGTCATTAAAAGTGAGTTTGAAATGAATAACCTAGGGTTATTAAGGCAGTTTTTGGGCATAGAAGTGAAACAAATGAAAAATGGAATATCTATTTCTCAAGAAAAGTATGCCTCATACATTTTTAAGAGGCTTAATATGCAGGACAACACACCAGCTCCAACTGTCATGGGGTTGAAATTAAGAAAAGATGACTATAACAACAAAGGATACTGTAACAGTAAGGAAGACTGTAACAACAATGTCAATCCAACATTGTACAAAAGCATGTTTGGAAGCTTGATGTATTTAACAACAACTAGGCCTAATATAATGTATGTAGTGAGATTGATGTTAAGATTCATGGAGGCACCAAAGGAGAAACATTTTCAAGTAGCCAAATAATAGTAAGGTATGTCAAAGGGACAAAAGAATATGGTATTGTGTACACTGCAATAAATGATTTCAAGTTGGTTAGCTACACTAACACTGATTGTGTAGGAAGTTTTGATGATAGAAAGAACATGTCAGGCTATGTATTTCACATGGGTCCAAGAGCCATTTCACAAGCTTCCAATAATAAGCCAATAGTTTCATTATCAACAACAAAAGTTGAATATGTCATTGCAAAAATAGCAGCATGTAAATCAGTTTAACTGAGAAAAGTGTTGAAATATTTATGACAAGAACAAGAAGGAACAACAACAATTTACTATGACAACAATTCAACAATTGTGTTATCCAAGAATTATGTTTTTTCAAAAAAATGAGAAAACACATTAACACTAAGTATTATTTCATAGATATTTGATTAACAATGTTAAAATTGTTTTACAACATTGCAGGTCACATGAGTAGTTCACAAACATCTTCGCAAATCCACTTGCAAGAGATAATTTTGTCCGTCTGATAAATTGTTTGGGCATAGTGAATTTTGGTGTTTATCATTAAAGAAGGAGCATTGGAAAATTACTTCCTACCAGAGCGTTAATTTCTAATCAAGTAAGTATTCTTTTGCATCGGGGAGCATATTTTGTTTTTCAACTGAAATAATGTCACGTTAATACTTTTCAGACCCAATGACATAGAGTTTGTAAATAAAAATTAGTCGGATGTACTTTTTTTTTTTTTTTTTCAGTTGAAGGAATGTTAAGTTAATACTTTGCAGGCCCAAGGACATAAAATTGGTAAATAAAAATTACTAGGATGTATTGCACAGCTATAGTATCAGTTGCACAGTAAAATTAAATTGTTGAATGTAAAGATAAGTTGACCTCACAAGTCATATGAAGTTTCCATTTTTTTAAATTAATGTAATATCATTAGTCTTTGGGTTTTTTTAGTGGTTCATATGTTTCACAAATTCGAGAGGAGAAAATTAGAGAGTAATTTTACTTGCTTGTTACAACAGAGCATATTTACTAGTTGTTACAGCTTGTTACAACACAATATAGAAAGCAATTATAGTTTGTAAAATTTAAGCTATAGTGTGTAAAAAGCAATTATAGTGTGTAAAATTTTTGTTTTTCACAACAGTGACTGAGGAAAAAGGAAACAGTGAGGATCCCAACACTCAATCTAAAGGAGGAAAGAAGAGGAGTAGAAAAAAAATTGCAGGTATCTATTCAAATGATTGGAGAATTGTTAGTGAATTCGGGGAGGGTAATACCTCTTTCAGCGGTATTCCAACAACTACATAAAGTTTCTCAATGATAGTTATCTCCTGGAATGTGAGGAGCCTTAACAGTAGGGGTAAGCAGTGATATATACAATAAATATTGAAGACATAGAGGCCGCAAGTGGTACTCCTTCAGGAAACTAAAGCCTTGGGGCAATGATTAGAGGAAATCTTGTAATTTTTGAAACATAAATATGAAGTAGTGGCCATAGATTCGAGAAGAGGTGCAGGCGGCATATTTATTCTCTGGAATGTAGCAGAGATCATGATAGAAGGATGGATAGGGATACCTCGCATCATAATAGGGTGCTTTAGACAAATCGGGATGAGTGATTAGATTCTTGTTTCCTCTGTTTATGGCCCTCATATTCCAGGAGAAAAGGAAACATTCCCTGAGAGTATAGGAATTTTAAAGAATATACATAATGAGAAATACTAGTTGATAGGAGGATATTTTAACATGATCACAAGTTTGGAGGATAAAAAAGGAGGAATGCGGAGAGATGAACCCGAGATGGAGATGTTCAGAGACATGCTAGTCGACTTGTGACTAATAGACATACCAATAATGAATGGCAAATATACCTGAAACAATAGACGAGGAGGTGTTCATAAAATAGCGTCAAGGATGGATAGGTTTTTAGCGTCAGAAGATTTTATCAGTAGTGATGTATTTTACGAGGCCTCAATCCTTCCTTGGATGGGATCAGACCACTGGCTGATATGTCTTGAGGTTGACATGAAGCAGTATAATAAGAAGAGGCCATTTAGATTTGAGGCGTTCTGGTTAAGAGACCTTACCTTCATTGACAAAGCCAAGGGATGGTGGGAAGCAAGCCAAATCCAAGGAAGGAATAGGATTCATACCTTCCAACTCCAACTAAAGGACATAAAGAAAAAAATAAAGAAATGGAATATAACAGAATTCGGTCATATACAACAAGATAAAGAAAAACTACAGGGGCATATGAAACAAATTCAACAACTAATGATATTGCAAGGGAGATCGTAGATCCTTGTCAGGGAGGAAGGAAGACACAGTAGTAAATTATAAGAACGACTTAAACAGGAGGAAATCATGTGGAAAAAAAAAACCCAGAGTACAATGGCTAAGAGAAGGGGACAAAAACACCAATTTCTTCCACAAGGCGATGATCCAATGAAGGCAACGTAACCAAATTTTCTCCCTCAAAGATCCAAGAGGAAACATGGTGGCCCAACATCATGACATGGAGGCCCTGCTGGTGGATCATTTTAGTGATATCCTGACGGAACTAGATAAACATAGAATGGAAGCAATCGAAAGGATAAAGAAACGCATACTTGAACTAGTCAACATAGAATAGAATTTGGCACTACTTCGGGAGATCACACTACAAGAGGTGGAAGAAGTTGTAAAGGGCCTACCAAAAAACAAAACACCAAGACCAGAAATTTTCACAGCTGAATTCTATGAAGCACCATGGCCATTCATAGGCAAAGATATCTTGGATCTAGTCGAGGAATCATGTAGGACCAGAAAGGTATATCCAGCCTTAAACTCCATTTTTATTTTGTTGATTCCTAAACAAGATCATTCTGATGTACCTGTTGGCTTTAGACCTATAGCCCTTTGCAATGTTATTTATAAAGTCTTGGCTACCATTATGGTTAATTGCCTCAAACCCATTCTTCCTACTTTAATCTCCCCTGAGCAGACTAGATTTGTTAAAGGCAAACAAATCCTTGATGGTATAATCACTGCTCAGGAAGCCATTCATTCTCTTTGCACCCTCAAGTCCAAAGTCATGATGATTAAACTCAGACTTTCTAAAGCTTATGACCGTCTAAGTTAGAACTATCTTCAGAATATCCTTTGGGATTTTTGCTTTGATCCAAGATGGATTCAATAGATCTTTTCTTTTATCTCCACCTCTAATTTCTCTATCATGGTTAATGGTGCTCCTTCTGACCCTTTTAATGCCACTCGTGGGATTAGACAAGGAGATCCATTATCCCCATTCCTTTTCATTATTACAGCAGAAGGTTTAGAGAGATATATTAATAATAAGGTACTTGGAGGGCACCTGAAAGGATTGAATCTTTGGGGTAATGGTCTCGATCTATCCCACCAATAGTTTGTTGATAACATTATGTTATTCTACCAAGCAACCCTAAAATAATCCAAGATTATTCTTTCCATTCTCAAGGAGTTCATGGTTGTGTCTGAAACCCTTATAAATAATGACAAATCTACTGTCTTCTTCTTCAATACCACTCCTCAGTCCCAAATATTCTTAGCGTGCATGTTAGGGTTCAGCATAGGATCCCTCCCTACGAAATATCTAGGTATGCCTCTCAGCCCTAACTCACTTAGGGTATCCTGTTAGAAAATATTCTTACTCGCATCCAATATCACCTTCAAAATTGGTCCTTATGTGTGTTTAATGCCCCTAGTCGTGTTGTCCTCTTGAAATTTGTACTTCAGTCCATCCCTATCTATCAGCTATCGGGGTTGGCAACCCCTAAAACTAGTTGTATTGATCTGGCTAATGTTTTCAAGAAATTCTTGTGGAAAGGATATCAACAAGCTCATAAATGGACCATCCTATCCTGGGAAAAACTGATTAAAACAAAACAAGCGGGAGGACTTGGCCTAAGGGACCCCTATCTGTGCAACCAGGTGATGGGAGAAAATTTGTGGTGGAGGTGGTTACAGGGAGGAAGAGATCTCTGCAAAAATATTTGGGAGCGCAAATATGACATGCCTTAATCTACTGAAGGAAAATTGCAGATGCAAAACACCCCAAAAGGCTCATAAATATGGAACTTAAAAACTTCAAACAAAAACCTCATCAAAGACCATAGTTTCTAGGAAATTAGGGGAGGCAACACTGCCCGATTTTGGGAAGACTCTTGGCAGCAAAGGGAGGAAATTTTCAATAGAATAGACCTAGCTGAGATATTTCTGTTCACAAATCAGGTAACTATCAAAACTGTAGCTCACTTCTGGGATGCAGAAACATATCAGTATTGGAGAAAATGGAAGAAAAAGAGGCATTGGGAGAGTACTCCGGAGACTCAACAATGGGAGAATTTTGAAAAAGAGTTACGATATATAAAATTACCCATAGTAATGGGAGATGACATCCTGCGATGGGGATACAAAACTAAAGGAATTTTCACAATTCAAGAAGGATACAATATTAAAGAAAACAATGTTCAACCTCAAACATCAAAACTCTGGCACAAAATATGGTCTGCTAAGTATTGGCAGAAAATTGAACATTTCCTATGGCAAGTAAGTCATGGTAGAATACCAACCTAGGATCAACTGCAGAGGTGAGGGATGCTAGGAACATCTGTTTGTGTCATGTGAGACAAACATATTGAAGCTATGGAACACCTGCTAAAAAAATGCCCTATTGCTGATCATCTTTGGAAAAACCTATATTTACTTTTTCAACAAACTAATAGAGACATATCAAGTGTTAACCTTACAGTTGAAAACTGGAGAAGAGGGGATATCAAAGCCCAGTCATTAATAGAGCTTAATCGATTTATATAGGCTTCCTGATGTGGGCATTGTGGAAAGAAAGGAATAGATGTATGTTTAGAGAGGAGGCTCATCATACAGCAGAAACGTGGAAGACAATTATTGATAACATAAGAGAAAGTATACTAGCAGAAAAGTGGTTTCAAGACGACTGAATAGTTAACAAGTATGAGGCACGAATCCTTACTCAATTGAACCTCAAACCTCAAATGTTAGCCCTGGCCTCCTGGAAACTCAAACCGATGGCATGTCAATTGAGAGATAAATAAGTTCACCCCAACAAGGTTTTCTAAAAATTAACTATGACAGGGCTTCAAAAAGAAATCTGGGTCAAGCAGGAGCAGGGAGAATCTTTAGAGACTCTCGGGGCCAAGTACGAGAGATTTATGCTGTGGACCTGGGCTTCGCCAACAATAACGAAGTTTAACTCAATGCAGTCAAACAAGGCCTCATAATTTACAGACGAGAATAGTATACCAGGCTTGTTGTAGAAGGGGATTCAGCTATGGTCACAAGAATACTTCATAGGTTGCAGAGAGGAGAACGTTGGGAGCATACCAGTCATATTTGGTGAACATCTCGTCTCATACAGGATATTAAGGACCTTATTCAAAGTATTAGCTACATTATCCCATCTCATGTTCGAAGATCGGGTAACACAACACCTGATTTGCTTGCGAATTGGGGATGTAACCACCATGGAAGGGTCCTGTATATTCCCTGGGATAGAACAAGGCAATAGATTAGGCTTGAAACCCTATAGGAGATTCTGGATAGAGACAACAACCAAACCTAGAATCCCCGATCGGGGTGCCAAGTGGGAAGTGGAAGGCGCGACGTGGAAATCGTCTGTGCGGCCATACGGTGTAAATGCGATGATGCGTGGTGACAAGTGCGGATGGCTCTTCCCACACCGAGTAATGATTGCATTTAAGGTAGTTTGCAGACATTGAGGATTGTCAAAAGTGTCTGGGGGAAAATGTCAGTACGGGAGGAAGTGCTGGTCGGTTAAGAACATTTTCTTTGCCTGCTATCATATCACTACTGAGAAGGGTATGAAGGAAGCTGGGAAGAGAACAGACGAATAATTGAGGGCACTGGAAACTATGACATGTCGTCTGCTCGAGTATGTATCTAGCTTCTCCCTCAATATTCTAGTCTCTGATATGACGAATTGAGCTGGTTTGTATGCTTTGATATTTGTCCCTTGTTTGGAATGACTACGTACCAACCTGGTCTAGTAATGCAGTATCCCATGAAATATGTTTTGGCCGAGCGGAATGATACGTTGATAGTTAAGGTTGATAGTTTTTGCATGTCTAATTTCTGGGTCTTAATTTGGTTTTGAACCACTGCCTTGATTATCTCTCCCGAGTCCATTTTGGTTCTGAAAGTGGCTGGATGTATTTTTTTCCACCTCCTGGCCATGGAAATTGGGCTCTGTCAGTCTAATTGCCTTCCTCACTTTGCATGCTACACGAACGGCCCTGATGTCAGTATTATAATGCTTTATAGTTTTCTCTGACCCTTGCATGCCAACTTCATGGTCCTACTTGTGAGGTTCATATCCCTGTTTATCATTTTCATTATTTTGAAAGCCTATGTCATGGTACAGCTTGCAATTCTTTTAATTCTACTGGACTCTCCTGTAGTTCGCAAGGTCGTGTTGAAATTAATGTAGTTAATTTTCAATCTCCTTCCTGCAAATGTTTCAATTCTCTAAGGCAATTATTTGAAATCACATGCATGTCTCTCAATGATAATTTTGGGGTTAGAGGCTCTGTTGATAATGTGAGTAATGTCTGGGGCAGCGTGGTGGTTAGAGGCTATGTCATTATTGCTAGAGGAATCAAGGATATTATGACCTGTATAACAATTTATGGGTTAGTCTGGGGGGGTTAACTCAATCTCACTCTGGGATTGCATGGGAATAACTACAAATTTCATCAGGGTCATTTATGGTTTCACCTCTATCTTCCTGGTTCTGGTCAATACTGAGAAGGGAAAGCATAATGATAATTGGAAAGCTGCAGCTTGTCTACGTGGCATGGGTTTAGGAAATATTGTAATCACGAAGAGGGAAATACCCTACGGCCAACTTGTGAGGAAGTTACTAGCTCGGAAAAATTATGATATTATTATAAAATATCTGTTTGATTTCAATATTGTCGCAGGTCTTCCTAGCATTTTTCACCATTAGGCCATTGCATGTTGGGGCAGAACCCCGGTGTGGATCTAGGTGAACGATCAACTGCTAGGAGACCAGTTCCATGTAAAAATGGTTAAAGCACAGTCTGGAAGAAGGGAGGAAAAGGATAAAGTTAAGGCCAAAGCGGGATCAAATAGAAGGGGAAGGAAGTCCGGGAAGGAAATGATGGAGAACCTTTTCCAGGCATATGCAGAAGGGACACCTAGCCATGTCAAATCTTTGATTTCTGAATAGGAACAAGATCTGAAAACCAAGGTCGAGGAAGACATTCCCGAAGATGAGATGGATCCAATCTTAATTGATCATGGTCATACTAGAGGTAGACTGTTGCTTTTTAAACAGTCTATTCATATTTATTGGACTATGACGTGTTTACTGGCTAAAGAAATTGTTACAGTTCAAGAGATTGGAGGAGATTCGAAGGTTGCCTCCATTTTAGCAAAAATCTGCAAGGACATCCAAGAGATTCACCTACAACAGCATCATCAAAACGTCCGCCTTGGATGAATAGATAGGCAACTTCAAAACCTGCACGAGGTTGACATGCCCGAGTCAAGTGTCAAAGACCCGGCACCCATCGAATCATCTGATGACTGAGTATATTGAATACTTTCTTTTTTGTTGATATGAAGACTACAGATAGCATTTACTTTTTTTATATGTCTATAGATGTTAAGATAGACAATAGTCCTGTTAAGATAGCTAGAGATCGATTTAAACTCTTTGAGATGGCCAATAGACCTCGTTTCCTACGGGCAGGTTGAGGTCAACAAATATATATTAATGTAACCTGCAATTTTGTTAAGAAGAATGAATAGCAAGGCACTACCAAGTGTTAAAAAAAAGAAACCAAATGTTTCAATTCCATCTGTGTAAGGTCTCCAATTGGCTTAACAATTTGGGAAACAAATCATATTTAAATTTAATATATTAGTTTTGGGTTTGAAATTTGTTAGATGATATATAAGATTAAAGATTATTTTATTGAAATCAAATCTTGTTCATTTATTTATTAAAAAAATTAAATGGATCTAACCCACATCCAAAATTGATATATATATATAGATATATAACTTAAAAATATTTTTTAATAAATATCAAACCCACATTCAAAATTGAAATAAATATATCTATAACTTTAAAATATTTTTTAATAAATATATCTACGGCTTAAAAATATATATATATATATTTTTATGTGTTACACATTTTGGTTAGGAGAATATTATTTTATTAAAACCAATTTATTACAGTGGAGGAAAAATAATTCAAATAAATAAAGTGAAAAGGGCTGATTACACAATCTATTCCATCTATGTAGCTCCCCATTAGACGACGCAACACGATATAAAGTCGTGTAAATATTTCCGTCTGCAAAACTTGTTTTTGGGTGAATGAACGCAACGTCCCTCTATGGAGAGGTGGGCCAGAGCAACGACGCATGTGGATTTAGAGAATCTGCAATCGAGATAAGTTGGACGGGTGAGATTTATGAATATGGCTTCCAGTACACCACTACTCTTCTTCATTTTAGACCAAAGGTCGGTGGATTTGCAACGCTATTTTGCAATTCGTTTTAATTTTGAAATTATCAATGGAGTAAAAGTTTAAGGTCGGTGGATTTGTAAATACAATAAAATTAAGAACAAAGTTCAAAACAAAAGGAGTCTTCGTTCAATATCCTCTCTACACGGTTTCTGAGCTTCTCTAGAAGAAACGTGTTATTCACTTCGTGCGTCTCAAATTCCCTTTCGGCGAGTCTTTGATGCCCCCAACTCATTCAGTTTCCTCACATCCACCTAATCTTCTATGGCAACACTGGCTCTAGCCATTTTGCTTTCTGTTGGCTGCGCTGTTCCACCTGCACGTATGTCTTTGAGATTAGGCAGAAAAATAATTCAGGACCAATAAAAATGTATTCAACTATAAATATGTTTAAGTTTTGCTATGAAAAAATATTATTCTGTGATAAAACATCTGTAGATTAATGAGAGTTTCATGAATAATATTCATGTCTCTTTAATTCAGAATATTCAAGTACATCAGGTTGCAAGTATATTTATATTTTTTAAATGATTCATTACAGTAACTTGTGCAAACAAAGCAATTTTCACTTGTAACAAGCTACAAATACAAGCTCTTGTTATTTATTTTTTAAGGGTTCACCATAGTAATCAATATACCCTAAGCAAAGCAATTTTCACTTGTAACAAGCTACAAATACAAGCTCTTGTTATTTATATTTTTTAAGGGTTCATCATAGTAATCAATATACCCTAAGCAAAGTCCAACTTGTGCTCTTAAGTTGGCTTATTCAACCAATCCCATATCCCATGCAAGATTAAAAATTTAACACAGCTTCTTTTTCTTCTTTTTTGACTTCACGTATAGATATTTTGAATTGATGTGTATATTTTTAGTGATTTCTGTTTTGCTTTACATTGTAATTAGTGATAATAATTTAATTTTATGTGGTTTAAAGTCAAATTTTCATATTAAAAAAAAAAAAAAGTCATAAATTAATTATTTAATTAAAATTTAAATATATTATTTTTTTATAATTAATAGTTTCCTTTTCATTCATTAAAATACTTATTTTGAACAATAAATATTTATTAACCTATAATCATTCCTTAGTTATTTTCTATTAATTATTATATTATTTCTAAAAACAATGTCTTTTTCTAATAACAATCTAAATTAATTAATTATAAAGAAAATTTTTAATATATAGATTTTTCCATAGTTTATATTTTATTTTTATCATTATCATATTTATTTTCAACAATAAATATTTATTAACCTATAATCATTTTTTTCTTGCTTTTTCTCATAACAATAATAATTTTATTTTCTAATAACAATATAATATATTTTCTCCCAATCAGGGTGCCCAATGTTAAATTCTACAAGGCAAGTGGAGGACGACAGACATGCAGCGGCATGTTAAAACGGCGTGGGAATACATGGCAACATTAATGAGCCTGCAGAGAGAAGGGTACGCAACATACAGGTTAATAATGACAAGAATGGAATGCCAACCAAGTGTGTCAGGACAATGTTGGAAAATGTGGAGGAAGAGGTTAAGGAAACAAGCTCAGGGTCGAAAGCAAAACATTCATCCCAATAGGAGCAGCGACGGAGGTTTGGAAGGAATTGTTGCAGAGCATGCCTTCACCGGAGGTGTCAAAGGAATTGTTGAAGAACACGCCTCCCCAACACGGTTTCACACTCGGGTACAATGGTATGTACTAGTTCTTCAATCCGCCCTTATTCATTTAACCATAAGTCTCTGTATAAGTCTGTGTAGAGGCAGAATGGGTAGGAATCGCAATTGCACTATCCTCAAGATATTGCATATAATTTTGGGTTTTGATTTCACCCATAGCATGTTTAGAAATTTGAATTTGCTCATCCCTCAGAGGACTATTCAGCCCTGCTTTCGAACCCCTTGTGGAATTTCACTTTTGCGGCTCATTCAAAGGTTTTTAGCTTGTATCCTACATGGTATGGTGTTAACTCAAGAATGGGAGTCTCAAATTTATGAAATCTTTTGTATGCAATGTGAAGATAAGCCAAAAGGCCTCTATCAAGATTTTAAAACCTGGTTTTCCTATAATTGGGTTAGTCATTTTCTTAGTTTTGCCTTATGGGTAATTTCTATTGATGGTAAGCTAGATAGACAACATTTTACTTGCAAAGATAGCTTGGGTCAATTATGTTTGACAAATCATCTCCGTCCCTGTCTCTGTAAAGGGACTTGTTTTCAAAAATACTTAATTTACTCCACAGAGGTGGAAATGCCCCTCGAAATTCACGGTTTTACAGTAAATAATTCACCACCTTCTACAAGCTCTCTGATAATCTATATAGGTTCATCTCAACAAAAGTTTCAAACCAGCTAGACTAGAGCAATGGTAAAAAGACAATATGCAAGGCGTCAGCCCAAGCCTAAAGATAAAGGAAAGCAACAGGTCTCAAAAAACATAGCCGAGCCGAGCAAGAGAGGTAGAAAGACAAAGAAAGAGATAATGGAGAATATTTTGGAAGCTTACTCTACTGGTAACCCCCCACAAATTAAAAATGTAATCCAAGGATGGGAGAGAGAAAGAAATAGTAATGAAGAAGACATAGAGGGACAGGAGGAAAGTATGGACTTTGTAAATGATGCTGGAAATACTAGACTTCATCTTTCTCTATTTCATCAAACTATCCATACATACTGGACTCTAAAATGTGTTCTGGCCAAAGCACTACAAAGCTTACAGCCAATAGATGGCAGTCCTGAAGTGATCTCAATCCTTCAGGAAATAAAAACTAAACTCCAAGATATTAAGGTGTCACAGTACCATGCAACAACCCGAATTAGCAAGATTGAAATGTAGATTCAACAGATGCAGCAAGTAGATATGCCTGACTCCACAGCAAAATATCTGACACCGATTGACTCCTCAGATGGCTAGTAAATCAAGCTTTAAATTTTTATGATTTTTTCGGATAGCTTTTATGTTTTATGTTGTCAATTAGACTTTGTTTTAAACAGTAAAATGGACATAGCAGGTAGTAGAAGAAAGAAACAATTTCAATTTTGGATGGAATTTAATCTTTAAGGTGGCCAATAGACCTGGTTTCCTCTGAGCAGGTTGAGGTCATCGAATATGTATATGTTAGAACCTACCATTTTTTATAAATAGAAAATAGTAAGGAACTACCAAATTTAAAAAAAAAAAAAAACAATATAATATATTTAATTAATCATAATATGTTTTAATAATTTAATTATTCAATTGTTCACAACTCTTTTTTCGTAAAACTCTACTATCATGTACCAAATTTGTTATTTAAACTGTTTTTTTTTTATATATATGGATTTGACATTTTGGAAAAAATTATAATATAGATTATAAAAAGTTTACTTTAATAAATTAAATACATTAAAAATTAAAAGAAAAATTTGCAGTGAAAAGTTTTTTATAAATTTCAAATTAAAAATTAAAAAAGAAAAGTGGTGAAAGGTTTTTTTTTAATAATGAAATTGTTCAAGTTTCTACCTTCTCTTGAAAATCGATCTCAAATGGTAGGAGAATTGAGTTGTATAGAACTTTCCATCAAATAGGTCTATGAAATAATTTGTTGCGTTTAAAGAGTGAGTACCAGCCATTCATCCTTAAATCGCTTTTAATCCATTAGCATGCTTCATATTCCACCAGCCTCATAGGAATATAAAAACGAAACCAATAAAGAAACTCACCGAATTCTGTCTCCAGAGTACTCTGCCACTAAAAAACACATATATGCTTTTGTATTTATTATTAACACTTAACGTTGTCAAATGACAGATTTATTTGTGAATGGTTATCTTGGTCATTTTTTTCAGAGAGGAAAAAATGTTGTTCATATTATGTGAATAAATAGTACATGATCTCATAGTAGCAACTATAGGCATTAGTCACTAATAAACATGATAATTTCTCGCCATCACGAGCATTGGCTATTACATGTTGTGTCACATATCATTTACTTATCAAAGCTTTCTAAAAAAAAAAGAGGACCTCCAAAAGGAAAGTGAAAATCCATCTAACATAGACATCATAACAATTCTATATGTGAGAAAAATATCGTGGATGATAACACAACAACCCAGATCTACAATGTCAAGAGAAAAAAAATGAAAAACCCCTGAAATTGAGCTCATAGGTCGATAAACAAGATGAAACATAAGGAAAAGGACAGAAATCAGGCTCGCTTGATATTGGACCGGCTCGCTTGATGAAGAGGAAGGGAAATCATCACATATACATATGAAGAGCAGTAACATCCAGCTTAATGGTTCCGTCACGCTTAAGAGAAAAGAAAACATGCTTAAGGAAAAAGAACCTGTCAAAACAAAAAAACAGTCAGAACCAGCTTAAAGGAAGCCCCATCGCACATCTTAAGGATGATACCACATATTCCTGTAACAACTGGGAGCCTTTGAAATGAGAAATATAGTAGTTTCCGGGAGAGATGGAGAGCCTCTTCTTTGATAACAGATCAGCACGAGTGTTATTCTCCCTATATATGTGAGTCAGCGACGGGTCGTTGAGCTTTTCAAGGAGAGATTTTATCTAATGAATCCACCCCAGTAAACCTTTAGGCTGAAGGAGAGCCTTACAATAAAACCTATCCAAAACAATCTTAGCATCTCCATATATATACACAGATTGCATTTAAATTGAAAGCAAACCATAAACCACTCCACAATGCAAGTATTTATGTCTTGATATTGGATCTCCTTCCACCATTCCAATGGATCTAGAATCTTTCTAGATTTTCAAGCTTAATCTAGGCACCACATCTGCACAAACCCCCCTGTTGCGCTCCATCAAAGAAAACTGTCGGGAGAGATATAAGATGAGGCCTAATACGGTGTGATAGATACTTCACAATAGGAAGTGTATATGGTTGAGCATTAATCGAAGCCATAATGGCCCCATGAATTTATGTAATGATAACAGGCCTCCCTTCAAAAATAGCCCGATTTTGAGCTAATCATATCTCCCAAATGAAATATAATGGCAGAGCTTTGTATTTTCCTTTGATCACTCCCCATGTTACAAAAGTATTAATAATTGTGTTCAGTCTCCGCCCCAGATCAATAAGGAAATGAGAGAAAAAAGACCAAATTTTGAGTACAATCGGACAAGACAGAAATAAATGGGAAACCGATTCTTCATGACTGATACAATAAATGCACCTACCTGGACCATGGAATTCCCTTTTGCTGATATTGTCCCAATTTAGCACCCGCTCCTTCCAAAATAACCATCCAAACAATAAGATTTTATGTGGAATATTCCAGTACTAATATGCCTTGAAGGGAGACAGAGCACTATCTCCAATATGATTCCTAATGATTAAATTGTATATGTCCTACACAACCAACCCATATGCTTTCATTTGGCCATCCCAAACATTCTGATCACCTCCTTATTGGAAGCTGAAGCCACCTGCCTATGAACAAGCAACATATCTCCACCAAGAACCGACATCCCAATCTTGTAAGCCAAGTTGAGTTGCAGATTTCCATTTAGGACATCCTTGTTTCCATGAAGCAATCACTTACGAAATGAAAAAAATACCTCTGTGGAACAATTTATGAATAATCCTGTCATCAACCTGCTTCTCATCAGTAAGACCCAAAATCCTATCACTGCCCGGGGAGATTTGTTATCCGTTTCCCAGACACCAAACCAGACATTTTGGAAATAAATCCGTGAATTTCTGGAAGCTCTTCCATATTGCAAACTCATGTCTCCATTTAACCAAAGCGATTCTATAAATCTACAAGAGAGGGTATCCCTCCAGGTATTTTATCTGTATGATTGCAGACCAGATGTTGCCTCCTTTTAAGGCTCTCCATATTAATAGAGCATTAGAAAAGGAACGAACATGCAAAAGGCCCCAACCCCCATAATATTTAGGCACCGTGATGCTATCGAGCTTGTAGAGATTAATTTTATTTCCTTTAGATGCCCCTGTCCATATAAACTTTGAAATTGTGGCATTAATAAGATAGATCGTACGAACAAGAAGGAATAATAGATGTGCCCAATATACCACTAATTGTTGTAAAACTGCTTGAACTAAAATATATCACCCACCCAAAGACATCCATCTATGAGACCATTTAAGAATTTTTCCTTTCAACTTGTCAACTAGCCAGGTCCAGTTAGCCGATTTATAGCCACATGGTTTCAATTTAAACCTCACGTAAGGAACGACCTCCGAAATATGCTTGATCTAAACCCCCAAGAAACTGGAAATGAAATTGATCTCATTAACATCACCTTGCGCATGAAAAAGAAAGGATTTACCTTTGTTAATGTGCAGCCTAGTAGCAACACTGAAACGAAGAAGGAGGTAATGCAAATAAAACGAGTGATTCCTGATAGGCCTGCCAAAAAACAATTAAATCATCTACAAACAAGGAATGTGAGATGCTTACAGATGGGGAAAAGGATATGCCTTGGAAAAAACAAGCATGCTTCACCATCTTCATAAGATTTCTGAACCCATCCATGACGAGAATGGAAATTAAAGGAGAAAGAGCACATCCCTGGCGAAGACCACGACCCACCACAAAGAAATATGATGGAAATCCATTAATGATAACTGCATACCTGACTGAAGAAATGTAGGCCATGATCCATGGAATATTTTGTAATGATATGCCTATCCTTAAAGAACCATTCTTATAAAGGACCAGTCCATGCATTCATAAGCTTTGAATAAGTCCACCTTCATAATAAGTGCCTCCATTTTTCGAGACTGTACTGAATGTAAAACTTCTTGATCTAATGCCACAAAATCATGAATCAAGCGCCCCTGTAGGAACCTGTATTGTTCAGCGGAAATATATCTAGATAACGCCCCTTTTATCCTCAAAGCAATTATTTTTTAGGAGATTTTGTATGTGACATTACATAAGGAAATCAGCCTGAAGTATGAAAAGGACTGGGGACGAGATGAATTAGGAATCAGAGCAAGAAATCTTGAGTTGATATCCCCAAGGATGAACCCCAATTGCCTAGACTTCTCAATAAATGTATGCAATTCATCCCCCATCAGCTTAAAGAAGTGAAGGAAGAACTCAGTTGGCCAACCATCTGGACCAAGACTCTTACCTTGAGCAAAATATTTAAGGACCATCTCAACCTCATATTTAGTAATGGATTTCCCCATATTTTCATTTGCACTTGAGTCAAACATAGTGGGCATGTGGTCTAGAACCCACTTCTGACTTGTATGATCGATCCCAGTTTTTGCCTTGTAGAATTCAGAGAAGTGGGAAAAAGCTTCCTTCTGAATGTCCTCGGTAGAGTAGACCAAGTGACCTGTTGCTGATACAATATGCTAGATTGAGTTCATGGTTTCTCTGACCATTTGCCACTTGATGAAAATATTTTTTATTCAAGTCCCCCTCTTTTAGCCATTGAACTCGACTCTTCAACTTCCAAGTCACCTCTTGAATTTTTAATATTTCCATTTTTCTTTTCTCCAATCCCTCCAGAAGTTCATATGTTTCTTGAATCAGAGGGGAGTCTTTTATGCCTTCATAAATGTGTACCACCTTTTCGGAAATTTCTCTCAACTCCCTACGAAGCTCTTCCTTTTTTTTACGCTCCCATATTTTTGTATATATTTTCAATTTTCGTAATTTCAATGACAACTTCCTCCACTCATCTCTTACAGAAGAATATGCATCCTCCTTCCATATCTATGTGACCAACTGGTGATAATCGGGGTCTTTTAACCATATTCTATTAAACTTGAATGGCAGACTGCATCTAGCCTATTCCATGCGCCATGAAAAGGTAATGGCCATATGATCAAATAGGGAAGAAGCTACCACTTGTGACCGAGTGTTTCCCAGAATCTCTGTAATACTCTCATGAACCATAACTCTGTCTAAATTCTTCCCTATGAACTCAGAACCAACACGACAATTGGTCCAAGTCAGAACAAGGGGCACGGGTCGAATGTCAACCATGTGATTATCATAAAAAAATTGAGTAATATGATAAAAAATAGGATCATGTGGGAACTCCACCCCCAATTTTCATTCATCGTCGGTGTGGAATTAAAATCTCTGATAATTATGAGATTGCTTATGCATATAATATCAGATATATTAAGACAATCCTAGAAGGACGATCGATGCTGAGATGGAGCATATATATTAATCAAATGAACTATCTCAGAAAAACACTGGAATCTCCCTGAAAGTATAATGCCCCCAAAGAATCTATATGATTGAAAATTAACCACCTTTGGATTCCACATGGCAAGCATACCCCCAGCTCTACCTGAAGAGTCAACGCTGACCGCATGCCATCCCAGTCGAATTTTTAGAAATGTGATGAGAGATTTAGATCGTGAACACATGGTCTCTTGAAATAATGCTACACAAGGCTGGATCTCCACAAATAAATATCTAAGGCGAAGATGTTTTGAGGGGTAGCCTATCCCCGTAATATAAAGAGACAAGACAGAATTCATTTTGACACCTTGACAGGGCTGCATGCTCTAAATTCCCATAGATTATCAATAGAAGAAAT
The DNA here is from genome assembly GCA_034641835.2 of Pinus albicaulis. Lineage (NCBI taxonomy): Eukaryota > Viridiplantae > Streptophyta > Pinopsida > Pinales > Pinaceae > Pinus > Pinus albicaulis. The sequence goes on along the minus strand of CM076578.1, from coordinate 1,049,182,410 downwards.
GGGAACATCCCTAAATTCGCTCAACTCATCCTCAAACAGAGATTTGATTTTAAGCCAACCCCTAAAATGTCTAGATCCCGATTTTGAATTCTTCCTAATAGTAATGTTGGATGCCGAGGCAGGTGAGATGTTAATGGGAGGATCAGGAGGTGGTTTATCGAACACAGTTAATGCAGCAATGTCGAGAGCCGAGTTACCAATGAGAGACTTGATATCACTCTCGACTATATTTCTTGGAGATTCAGAGGTAGCACTCACATCCAAGTCCCGAGGGGGAGAGGGAGATGCCCATTCGAGCGGAGGCATAGAAGGAGACACATCCATCAATATTGTGGAATTTGACTCCTTGACAAGCACTTCAGAATCATCAGAAGGTCTAGAGTCATCCTCATTGAGAGCATGACGGGATGACATATTAGTGAGCAGAGGAGTAGCAACTGAGCCAAGAAGAGGAGGACTTACAACAAGAGAGGGAGCCATATAAGGTGAAGGAGGGGTCATAGTCATCATTCATGCCAAGTATAGCTTATATGGAGGCACTTCAAAATCATCAGATGGTCTATAGTCATCCTTATTATGAGTATGAGGGAAAAACGGATTTGAGGGCAGAGGGGAGGCACATGATCCATGGATAGGAAGGTCCCCATCGTGAGTGGGAACTGTATGAGGCATGGGAATCCTATTAGATTGAGAAGCTGAAGAAACAGAGACATCGTAATTAGATGAGGGGGGTGACTGCTTACCTGATGGGAAATATTCCTTTGAACTGTGAAATGATTTCTCGTCGTGGCTAAAATGGTGCTTTTATTTTTTGCGCCCCACTTGCCAAAACTGTGAAGGAAATATGTTCATGAGATGGCCCGTATGGTGACAAATCAAGCATCTGAATGGAATTCCCCAATAATCAATTATTTTTTCTATGTCATCGCTGACCCCAGAGCAAATCCACATTGCCCGGAAAACCTCTGGAAAAACTGACTTCAACTAATAGCCAAGAAATGTGTTTATCATTTGTTCCAAATATTTTTGAATAAACATGCTTCTTGCTCCCGATAGAGTTGTCGATTTCTGCCAGAGCCTTGAGTGTCCAAAACTCAAGAGGGAGCCCTAGCAACTTAACCCACACCAAGTTATTTTTTGGCTCCTCCATAACTGGATTAAAACTGAGGTACCAAGGAAGGAGTTGCATAAAAATTCTACCTTTCACCCATGTGCACCTTAGGATATTGACATAGTCTTCCTCATGCATGAAATGAATACTAAACCATGAATTCATCATCAAACTCACTTTGGGAGCATAGCCCAAGATCGAGCTACATGACAACCTCAGAAATTTCTAAGAATATCCATCGACCGATCAATGCTCTTTTTTGGAGACTTTCCACCCCACCCCATAAATCATCATATTTCAGGATCACCTGTCTAATCTCTATAGCAGGCTTATAGAACTCTTTCCTAGACAACCCCTTCTTGTTATTGTTTTGTCTCATTCCTTCCTCAATGTGCTTTATGCCATCTGGAGTGTCTGAGTGGACCTTGACCCCACCATCCGCATTGATACAAGGTGACCACGTCTGATTTTGTGTTAGGTACCCCATACCCAGGCCCAAATCAACCTTGCGGGCCCTTTCCACCTCCAACATGGCTTCTATTAGAGCTTTGTGTGTCGAGGTGTCCAAGGAGAGGATATCAAACCTATCCACCATCCCCTTCCAACAGCTAAGTCCAAACCCAGTCAGACGTGACATCGTTTTTGATCCCCTACCCACTTAATTTAATTATCATATGAGGAAAATAGCCCAAAATGGCTTGATCAGGTGATTTTTCAGGGTGTTTAAAACTTCCTTAATGAGGAGCCATTGTCTCAAAAAGGAAACAACCTGGCTTGAACTGCCTCATGGCAAAAGGACCTCGAGAATGTTCCCATGATCACAATGACCAAGGATGATGATAATTTTTCCTGATCCCAATGATTACAGAGTGACAAAGTTGTGATGATAGATGTAGAGGAATAAATAATATTGTCAAGATATGCCAGGATTCATAAATAGGTGAGTGTGAGGGTGACAGTAGTAGGTGAGTTCAAAACTCCCCGACAGCCAGGAAAATAACTGAGACCTAGGGTGGTGGCTAGAAAATGGTGATGGAGAAAACAGAGAAATGATTTTTCACAGGGCCAACTCAAAAATGACAACAACAACAATAGCATCTTCCAGCACAGTGCCACCAATGAAAATAGAATTTGAACCCAAAGTCCTTACAACGCATGTAAATTATGAATGAGTCTATCAATTTATTCCACAGAATGGTCAACCTAGACTGGTTCAGAGAGAAAGGAGTCTCAAATATATTTTTAGATTCATGAGGGGGTAACCTAACTCCTCTATTTTGCATTGGATCAATTGTTTGAAGCTCCTCGACGAGTCTTCACAATGGCATTCAGGATAAATACCGCAATAATAAATAAAACCCAGATCTGAATTATAACAACATTCAAAGCCAAAACCATAATGCACACTGATACATATGCATAAAAATGACCTATTTTATGGAATTATCTTTCACCTACCATTCTCTGATGATATCGACCACAACCCACTGCCCACTACCCAGTAGACTTGCCAGTTGCATGTCACTATCTAGAGAAACTACCACATCGTAACTTCCTTTTCCTTGTGTTCAATCTTTGTGAAAACCTTTCTATAACCATCTTCTACCTCATTCCATATTTAAATAGGACTATGAAATCCAAAATTTTATATGAGAATCCAAATGCACAATCTGAAAGGACCTACCCTTCCCCACTCTAAAATTGTAGCTATGACTTTAGAGACCACTTCGGACCATAACTACTTCATTCCCATTAAAGAAAATGAATACTTAGACACTAACCAGAAACCATGCAGGCTTTCATACCCAACTACTCCACCTTGATTTCAACATTATTCATTGTGATATTGAAGAAGCCTTAAATACTCAACATGTCTTCATTCAAATCCTTGTATAATTAGTCAATGTATTCCATATGCTTGACACATTATTTCTGTCATTCTACAAGTGCCACTGACTGAACTTGGCATCTCTGAAACTATGAAAGTAGCATTACCTGCAACCCAACTCAAATGCACACCATCTGATACACAAATACAAGGCACAAGTTCTCCTCTCTGTCCTTCCTCTTTACGAGCTCAAAATATTCTCCTTTCTCCATTACGTTACATGTTAATTTGTATTGTTAATTGATTCTTTGACAAGATGTGTATACGATTTATTTATAGTTAATGTCACACCCTTTTTATGAAATAACAAGATTCTCTCCCACAAATTATTCTCGTTGACACGCATTACTTGCGGGGTTCTATTTTTTACAGATTTTATATGTACGCTCCCTACCCGTGACTTGTTTCACGTAGAATATTTTCACCACAAACTCTACAATAAGCCTCACCTCACACATCTAACCTCTATGTCACATATTGCGTTGTATAGTATATCATTGCATGATATATTTTCAGAACAAGTTTTTTTATCTTTAATATACATAAAGATATCGCTAGCACTCAACACTTTGATGTAGTGTCTATTTTTCTTGTCAACAAGAACTTTGTAGCGGTGGAAGCACTCAAACACTTCAATTTTATGTTTTATGAAGTAGACCCATGTCTTCCTTGTGTAGTCATCTATGAAGGTCAAAATATAATAGTTTCCCCCAATTGATGGTGTTTGCATTGGTCCACATAAATATGGATGGACAATCTCCAAAGGTGCCTTTGCCCTTATAAAATTTTCTGCTGGAAATGATTCTCTATGTTGTTTTCCCAAGATGTATCCTTCACATAGGCTGTCCATTTTTTCTGAATGGAAATCCTCTCACCATGCATTTCCTATGCAACAAATTCAAATCTCCAAAGTTGAGGTGACCAAATCTCAAATGCCATAACCAATTTTCATCTTTGACCTCTGCTTGAAATTTTACTTGTGTGATAGTTGCAACTTTTCTTTCATCCTCTTGTGATTTTATTGATAGTTGTGCTTGAGCACCTTCTTCCTTCAAATCTGAATTAGCTTGAGAGGAAACATTCTATTGTTTGTCATCTAAAATTTTTCAATCAAATGTCTGCTTGGAGACTTATCCAAAATTGTGCACACATCATTCTTGAAAAATATGTTGAAGCCCTTTTGCATGAGTTGTCCAATGCTTATGAGGTTATGCTTCAAATCATGGACAAAGTAAATGTGTGAAATGCATTTCTTCTCTCCCTTCTTTATTAGAATGCTAACTCTTCATTTTCCCATGACATAGACTTTGATATCAATCCCTAATTCACTTCTTATGCCACACTTTCATCTAAATTGGAAACCATTTATCTTCTCCCAGTCATGTGGTTACTACACCATGAATCTAGAAACCATACATCTCCTTGTTTTTCTTATGCTACATTACAAGCTAAAAACATGCTATCATGGTTTTGATTTTCCTTTATGAAATTTTCACTTGGTTTGCTACCTATGTCATTTTGCTTCTTTCTACATTCATTTGCATAATGACCATAATTCTTACAATAATGACATTGAACTTAAGATTTATCATACCTCTGACCTTGTGCTTGATGTTGGCTTGGGCCTTGACTTGAATTTTGATTTTTGTCCATTCCACTTGAGCTTGAAGTGATGCTTCTACCACCTCTATGTAGGCTTCTACCTCTTCCTCTATAATTTGATCTGCCTCGACCTCTACCTTGACCAAATGAAAATTGTGTCTTGGAAGCACGCTCCAGTGAGGAGTTCGTTCCTTTGTTCAATCAGTGTTCATGAGAAATCAGTGATGCATGAAGCTCATCCACTGAAAATAGTGAGAGATCCTTTGTCGCTTCTATGGCCACAACTATGACGTCAAATATTGCTAACAGACTTCTTAAAACTTTCTCAACATCATTTCCTCAAGTGTCTCACCATGAGACCTGATTTGGGTAACCAACCTAATTACATGTGTAAAAAATGAGTCTACATTCTTAGACTCTTTCATACAAATTGTCTCAAAATATCTTCTCAGTATTTGTAGTTTTGTTGTCTTCACCTTTGCCATGCCTTGTTAGGCTATCTGGAGGGTATCCCATGCTTTCTTGGACTTCGTTGTTGCTGCAACCCTTGGGAAAATACTTTCATGCACTGCCTGAAAAATATAGTGTTAGAAAATTATATATTACAGCGCAATGAAACACATAAAATATGCAGAAAACACAAGCACACAAAACACATAAAACCAGAGAGACACAGATATACGCGGTTCACCCAGTTTGGGCTACGTTCACCCCGAAAAACCATTCCTTCCTTTATATTTTACAACAAAATGAAGAGACACAACCTACAACAAATCCACTGTAATACCCTCTATTCTCTCTCACAATCTCCCTATCTGTTTCTCACTCTGAGAATACACATACAATCCACATCCGCAATACAATACCCTCATACAAGCGAGGGGTTGCCTTCTAGGGAAAAAAAAAACTAAACTAAACATAACTTCTACCGTTAGATCATCTGCCTAATGAACGGATCAGATTGACTAGAAATTACTATACTTTTACAAGGCAATTTTACATATGTTTTTAGCTTTGGGGGCTCTACCCCCGAAACCCCCCTCCAGGAGGGGGCTCCATAAAGTCATAGCCGCCCCCCCTAGACCCCCTAGCTAGCATTTAATTACGAGCTGCGTTGCCGCCCGATTAAGGTATAGCGGTCCAACACTGTGATACAAAATAAACAAGATAACCAGGCTCCACACTAAACAATCTCCCACTTGGAGATTGATTGTAGCAACTCCACCGCTACTTCATTTGCTCGATAATGACTCCAATTTGGACCTGGTTGTTTCTCATCTTCATCATCATACTTGAAGATTAATTGAAACTGAGCATATTCTCAGTTTCTCCCTAGTTACAACTTTTGTTAGCATATCTGCAGGATTTTGGCTAGTGTGTATCTTTTCCAGCTTCAACTGTCCATATTCCAACATTAACTGTATGAAATGGTACTTGAGCTGTATGTGTTTAGTCCTGGAATGAAATGCTAAGTTCTTTGCAAAGATGAATGGAACTTTGGCTATCATTGTATAATGTGCCCATATCATGCTTCTTACCCAATTCATCCATAAACCTTTGTAACCAAATCATTTCCTTACTAGCCTCTGTAGCAGCAACATACTCTGCTTCTATTGTTGAAAGTGAAACAATAATTTGGATTTTTGAAACCCAACTGACATTTGTTCCACCTAAAGTAAATACATATCTTGTAGTGCTCCTTCTGTTATCTTTGTCACCTGCCATATCTGCATCAACATATCCTTGTAGAGAATTGTTTGGACCACCAAATCATAATGCTTGATTTGTGGTACCTCTCAAATATCTGAGAATCCATTTCACTGCCATCCAATATTCTTTTCTTGGATTGTTCATTTACCTGCTTACAACTCCCACTGCATGTGCAATATCAGGCCTTGTGCATACCATTGCATACATTAAGCTTCCAACTACTAATGCATATGGAATTTTAGACATATAGTCCATTTCTTCTTGTGTCTTGGGGCACATATCCTTACTAAGTTTGAAATGGCTAGAAAAAGGTGTACTAACTGGTTTTGCATTCTTCATATTAAATCTTTTCAACAACTTTTGTATGTACTCATTCTAAGACAGTGTTAATTTGCGATTTTTCCTGTATCTAGTTATTCTCATACCAAGGATTTGTTTTGCAGCTCCCAAATCCTTCATTGCAAATTAATTTTCCAATTTTATTTTGAGCACATTTATTTCCTGCATGTTAGACCCTGCCACAAGCATGTCATCTACATACAATAACAACATAATATAGATGCCATCATTTTGTTTTTTTAGATAAACACAATGATCAGAGTGACATCTAGTATAACCTTCTTCAGACATAAACCTGTTGAATTTTAGATACCACTGCCTTCGACCCTGTTTTAAGCCATACATGCTCTTCTTTAACCTGCATACTAATTTTTCATTCCCTTTGACCTCATATCCTTCTGGTTTTTGCATATAGATCTCTTCCTGCAAATATCCATGGAGAAATTTTGTCTTTACATCAAACTGTTCAAGATGCAAAGCTTCCGCTGCCCCCCCCTAGACCCCCTAGGTAGTGTTTAATTACGGGCGGTGCTACTGCCCTATTAAGGTACAGTGGTCCAACGCTGTGATACAAAATAAACAAGATAAGCAGGCTCCACACCCAACATATAAAAGAGTGCTTTTGAGTCCTTCTTCCTGTTATCTCTCAACAAATCCTTTTCTTCTTGTGTCAATGCATTATATACCACCACATCTGATGATTCTTGGAAACCATTCTCTAGCAATTCCCAAAAATCTTGAGAAGAAAACAAAAACTTCAAATTGTAATAGCCCAATAGTCATAATTTTTTCCATTAAATTGAGGTATTTTTTGATTATTCAAGCTTGTGCTTGTTGTTGCCATTTTTACTGTGTAAAAAAAAACTTTCTTACTATGTAAAAATTTTCTCCGTGCTGGTGAATATGCTCCACAAAAAAAATCCAAAACCCCTTGTAACTCCTTTTAAAACACTTGCAGTAATAAAACTTTAAACCCGCTTTGATACCATGTTAAAATTTTCAGACAAGGGAATAATTTTCCTCAACAAACAACAAAAAAAATCCAAAACACCTTGTAACTCCTTTTAAAACACTTGCGGTTATAAAACTTTAAACCCTCTTTGATACCATGTTAAAATTTTCAAACAGGGGAATACTTTTCCTCAACAAACAGAGTTGCGGAAATATCTAAATCAAGACCATACAGTTGCAGAAAATAAATCATATGAGTCTTATTTTTAATACAGAGTGGGGGACATTAAAATAAGTTGACTTGCACAACTATAATGGAGCAAAAGAAATCAAACAAATTACTCACGATAGAACATAGTAACACATAGTGGTTGCGGTAAAAATCACACGTTAAATTTCCAGAACCATATCTCAACTAACAATACTTTATATTATGATTCAAAAAACACAAGAGATAATTCATATGGAGGTTTTGACTCCTTCACCGGTAAAACAAGTGTTCTTACTAAGACTTACATTCACCAGGGGTTGCTGAATTAACACACAACAAATTTGCTCCACGATTTTCCTCTCATGTCTTTCTAGACTTACATCCGCCACAATTCATTCAACCTATTCTTGCTTGTTAATTCAAAACATATATATCTAAAACATTAATACATGAAAGACAAAATTTAATACACAGGATGGGTGAAGATCATTTTTTGAACTTGCAGAGGTTGTGTGAAGTAAATAACACTTGTGGAATTAATTTTTTCTCTGACACTTTTACTAATCATGCATTAAATTTCTATTTGAATTTTAATTATTTAATCTTTTGCGGAATGGGTAACTGTTCTCATGTTCATGACTTCATTTACGCGATGTCCTTGCCTACAAACTCAATCTGCAACATGCCAAAAATTTGTTTAGGTATGGTTGTTGGCAGAAAATTAAACGTGGTGGTTGAGATTAGTTTTCCAACACTCCCCCTTAATCGCAACTTTCGCCATTGACAATCCACAAACAATCTTTGAGATAAACAAAATTTTCACGTGCCAATGCCTTTGTGAAGATGTCTACAAAATTTTCTTTTGACCTACAATGCTGCAACAGAATATCACCATTGTTAATTAATTCTCTTATGAAATTATATTTAGCATCAATGTGCTTTGTCCTCTTGTGAAAAAAAATTCCTTTGATAGTGCAATTGTTGAACTGTTGTCACAAAAAATAGTGGTTGTTCCATCTTGTTCATGACACAAATCTTGCAACATCCTTCTCATCCAAATTTCTTGACACATTGCTGCTGTTGCGAAGACATATTTAGCTTCTTCTATTGACAATGACACTATCGACTACTTCTTGGAAGCCCATGAAATGGCTCCCGAACCCAAATTAAAAACATATCTTGACGTGATCTTTCTTTCGTCAACACTTCCTGCCCAGTCACTATTAGTGTAACCAACCAGCCTAAAATCATCTGTTGTGGTGTACAAAATTCCATACTCTGTGTCCCATTAACATACTTTAAAATTTTTTTGCTACTTGCCAATGTGTCTCCTTGGGTGTCTCGATGAACCTCAACACCAAACTTACTGCATACATTAGGTCAGGCCTATTTGCGGTCAAATACATTAAATTGGCCACCTCAATTTTGTATAATGTCGGATTGACATTGTTGCTCCAATCATCTTTTCTCAAATTCAACCCCATGATGGTTGGAATTGGTGTTGTCTTGTTGTTCTGCATATTAAAACTCTCTAAAATATCTTAAACATACTTTGCTTGAGAGATAAAAATACCATTCTATGTTTGCTTCACTTCTATGCCCAAAAAATATCTTAACAACCCCAAGTCAGTCAATTAAAACACACTTTTCATGACTGCATTGAAATCAATGATGAGGAAATCATCACTGTCTATAAAAATCAAGTCATCTACGTACAAAAAAAAATAATAAGTTTACTATCACTTTCTTTGATGTAGAGAGTAGGCTCACTATCACATTTTTTGAATCCATTGTCCTTCAAGTAAGCATATATCCTGCTATACCATGCACGTGGTGCTTTCTTCAGCCCATAAAGAGATTTACACAACCTACACAACTTTTCTTCTTGGCCTTCTATCTCATAACAAGGAGGTTGTGCAACATATACCTCCTCTTTCGACACACCATTTAGGAACATTGATTTTACGTCCATTTGATACATTTTATATTTATGTTTCACTTCTATTGACAACACTGAACGCAATGTCTCCATCCTCACAACTAACACAAATGTTTCTGCATAATCTCTTCCATGATGCTGCTTGTATCCTTTGGCAACTAGCCTTTCTTTAGGCCTTTCAATCTTGCCTTCAATGTTTCTCTTGGTCTTGTAGACCCACTTCACTCCAATGACTTATTTTCCTTGCGGAAGGTCCACTAACTCCCATGTGTCATTAATTTCTATTACTCCTATTTCTTCATCCATTGGTGCAACCCATTTCTCTTCTTTGACTACATCCTCAAAGTGGATTGGGTCATCTACATGAAAAAATAATGCAAATAAAGAATTCAGACCAACGCTACTATCAACTTCATTTTGATCATAAATTTCACTTAAATTTCTAAATTTTTTTCTTCTAATGGTTCCAGAAGATGGGCTTAATATTTCACTTGGTGTTGTTCTTGAAGTAGATGGTGTTGCAGAGCTTTGTCATGTGCTTGGAGAAGAACTTGCTTGGTTGCAAAACATTGTCTTATTATTTGTTGATGGTCTCACTTGGTGACTGCTTTATTGAGCTTGTGTAGGTGTAGGATGTAATGCCCCACTTGATCCCATAAGGCAAATTTTCATTAGCTCTTAATTAATCTATAAATAATGACTTATAATCTTTGAGTAATATCTACACTTACGAAATTGTAATTTTATTTTATTTTTACTGGTATGACCTTTATTATTTATTTCATTTCTAATATGTCTTCTCAAATCAAATCTTAGATGAGGTATGGTCTTTCCTCATGTAATTATAGAATCAAATATCTAGATTTTGTACATCCAATATGTCATCTCAATTTAACTTGTAGATAAGGTATGTCCTTCCCTCATTTAATTCTAGAATCAAATATCTATATTTTGTACATCCAATATGTCATCTCAATTTCACTTGTAGATAAGGTATGGCCTTCCCTCATTTAATTCTAAAATCAAATGTCTAGATTTTGTACATCCAATATGTCATCTCAATTTACATTTTGATCTTATCCCATTTATTTTTGAATAAAATATCTATATATGGTAGGAAAGTCAATGTTAATAAATGAGAAGGATGGGGGGCAGGGGGGGAAGGGTAGTCATGAAATTAATGGGAAGTAGTTGAAGTGGATGAGAGGAAAAGATGTAAAAGGGAAGGAGATGAGAGGAAGGGGAGGATTCTTGGTCTTGTTTGGAGTTGGAGGGTATTAATTCCCACTCAGACACACTACAGCTGGTTGGACTTGGGCTCGAAGGGCTAGGGAACCTATGGAGGCTCCCTGGGCTAGGAAATCAAATCCTAGTTGGCTGGGAGGTAAATCTAGTCAGGTAGCCCAGTAGGAGCGTCTCAACAAAAATCAGGAGAATCTCAACCAAGCTAGTGATACAGGTATTCTTCGATTGCTAATTAATTATATAAATTGCTGAAATAAAAAGGAAATGAATTTGTTTAATATGTTGTAAATCAATTTTACTTCTATATTATCATCAAATCAATGTTGAGATATAAATATGTTATTCTCATTCATTTTGTGTTTAATTTCAATGATATGTTGGTTT